>JAVQJF010129978.1:0-56488 GCA_036023855.1 Gadopsis marmoratus
GCCCCCCCCACCCGCCCCCCCCCCCCCCCCCCCCCCCCCCCCCCCCCCCCATCTCTCTCTCTCTCTCTCGCTCTCCCTCATCTCCACTGCAGTAGGTAGTCTGCGCCTCCGTGCGAATAGCCCGAGGAGCTCGCCAAGGTTCTCTGCTGTCATTTTAACAGCTGTTCCACTCATCGATATGCCAGGAGACGAGTGTGTGCGTGTGCGTGTGTGCGTGTAGAGGTGATTAGAAACTCACAGACTTTGGGTTTTCAATTATAGAATGCCAGTGCATAATTTTGACAAGTCTGCTCCCGAGACTGTGTCCATGCGTGTGTCTGCAGGCGAATGAGCACGTGTGCATTTGTGACTTGTTTTCGGAATGCTTGGCTGCATCTATTTCCTTGCCTGTGAGTGGTTTACACATGTTTGTCAGGTGGACCGTACGTCCCTGCAGCAGCATAATGCTCACATTGCACTGGTGCTTAGACATCCTCTCTCTGTCTCTCTTCAACAGGCTCTACTGAAGATGTGACTTGTGGATTACAGGTTAAAGTCCCGAACTAGATTTCTGCTACGTCGCTGCCACGTTTCCACGCTTGTGCTCTCCTTAACGCACTGCCTCTTCCGGAGTATGATTCGCTCATGGGGCTCGGCTAGCTCCACCCCTGGGGTCCTTTATCCCTCCATTTTTGACCAATAGGAAGGCACTACTTTTTAGTATTCCCCCAACACACATCCTAAATTTTGGAATACCCGTCTGAAAGCCTCCCTTAAGATCACCTTGGCTCTTGTTTGGTAGTCATTCACTGATCATGGAACCACAGTGGCACCCGACTTCCTACCCACAGTCCCCCTCTGTCGTCTTCCTGCTCATGGCTTCTTCCTATACTTGGCTCCTTCCTGTCACCTCCCCTCAGCGGATCCCAATAGATCCCCAGGTGGCACCTGAGTATGCCCACTCCATCCGACTAGACGGGGACATCATCCTGGGCGGATTATTTCCCGTGCACTCGAGGGGGGACCGCGGCACGCCCTGCGGGGAGCTGAAAAAGGAAAAGGGCATCCATCGTCTGGAGGCCATGATGTTCGCCATCGACCTGATCAACAAGGACCCCGAGCTGCTGCCCAACATCACGTTGGGGGCCCGGATCTTGGATACCTGCTCCAGGGACACGTACGCTCTGGAGCAGTCCCTCACGTTTGTGCAGGCCTTGATAGAGAGGGACGGCTCCGACGTCCGCTGCGCTAACGGAGACCCTCCGATCTTCACCAAGCCGGATAAAATCGTAGGGGTCATAGGAGCCGCAGCCAGCTCGGTGTCCGTTATGGTGGCCAACATCTTGCGCTTGTTCAAGGTAAGATTTAACTCTGTTATAACTCTTTTCTTTTCTTGCCTCCTCTCCTTTGTGTTTGCGTGAACATTTCTGTGCATGCTGTTTGTACTGTTCCCCCCACTCATCATCGCTGGCTAGATAAAGTTCAATGATGACAACCAATTAAAATGTAGTCAGCTGTCCTGGAGATTTCAACAGCGGCAGTGCCACCTCATCCTTTACTAATTGGGAAGGAATAAGAGAGATCTCTTTTTTTTCTCAGCCTGTGAATTTGTCTTTAGATGCCTAAAGTGTGATTTTATCTCTTGTATTCAGGTGTGTGTGTGTGTGTGTGTGTGTGTGTGAGAGAGAAGATATGTGTCAAGTGATGCTTGTAAGGAAGGGCTTTGTGTGTGTGTGTGTGTGAGCTGCACAGCTTAGATCATTCCAGGCTTGTGGTTGAGCCAAATAAAAATGGCTGCCAAACACGGGTATCAATTACTGCTGAAATCTGTCAACAGCCACTTCATTCACGGCAGCGTACATGTGTGTGTTTGTGTGTGTGTGTTACCCAGTAGGACATCTCTTTGTGTTAGTGTGTTTTCTAGTACATGTGTGGGCCTAATTGAGCATCCTTAAGCGTGCTCATGTGTATTCATGCAACAGTGTCTCTTCCCTTTGTGCTCGCTCGTGTGTGCGTCCTCGCAGAAGCTCTCCTATCGGTGATAGAGAATAGTTGTGTTTCTGTAGGTGTGCTTATGTGTGTGTGTGTGTGTGTGTGTGTGTGTGTGTGTGTTGGCGTTGTCATCATTAGCTCAACAGGGATGATGGATAGCCGTATGATTATGAAATATGAGTCCGGTAATGACGCCCATGGCATTTCACATCCATATCTATCCAACGCACTTTCACAGCAAGTGTGTGTGTGTGTGTGTGGCCACACTTTTTGTGACTCCCTTCTTTCGAAAATCCATACAATTCAATATGTGTGTGTGTGTCTGTGTGTGAGCATACGGGATTGAATGTGTGTGTGTTTGAACGCACTTGTTAACAACCAGCTCGTGCTTTAATGGAAGATTTGCACCTTAAGCAACTACAACAACTAAACATGATTTATGCCAGGATCTGTCACAGCAATAGCAACGCGAACAGAGCGCCTTGCTGGCTCCGCACTGCCTCGCTCTCATTCGCCTAATGCGATTAAGTTCATCGCGTGTGTCTGCGTTACATGTGTGTGTGTTGTATGTGAGTGTGGGAGTGGATCTTGTGTGTGTCCGCCTATAACAGTATGTTTGAGGGGTAAGTGTGGCAGCGAGTGTGTGTGTGTGTGTGTGTGGATGGGGGGGCGTCTTAAGTATTTAGTAAATGTATGTGTGTGTGTGATATCAACCAGAGGCCTGTGGCAGTGGTATGACTGTATCTTTCTCTGCATGGTTTGACATGAATAATACAGCATGCATCACAGTCTGAAAATAGTATAGAGGACACACACATGCACACACACTAATGTGCTGCAATAAACATATGTCTTTTGTAAATGGACTAATCTGACGGTGCCAGTCACAGCTAGTCGCCCACTCAACACAAGGGCCACAGAAAGCAAATACAGCACCTAGGGAGAGTTTGTGTGTCTCTTAATCCTGCAGCAGACAAAAGAGATCCAAACAACAGATTGTGCGAAAAAAATCGGCATCCAAATCCTCAAGAAAGCAGCTGCTTTTTTTTTTTTTTTTTTGGTTTGTTTCTTTCTTTCTTTCTTTCTCACCGCAGAGGGAGCCGCATGCTGACAATCACAGGGAAATCAAGTCCAACAAAAGTTGTTGGTGTTTCTTTTGTCGCTGGTTCCTCTTTTGAAGATTTTCTTTAACCGGCTCTGCTTTGTGGGATGATACGGGGTGGAGAGAGGGGATGACGCTAGATGAAGCTTTGCTAATCATAAGGGGGAATCCAGGCCGTCGCAGCAGCATATTTCAGAGGAGATTCCAAAGGAATTTAGCCTATAAAAAGAACAACGCAAATGGGGGTCATCTAAACACACTAAACTGGCAATTTCAACACTACATTTAATGTGGTAAAGAATAGTTATGGTTTATTACAGCATGGGGCTTATTTTGGTTTGGGCCATATCGGCTATGAGAACAATATACTCCAAAGCAGCGGCTGAGGTCGGACGATGTTACTTGAAGACAGGGCAAGAAATGAGGTTATGGGGTTATACGATCACTCATGTTATCAGATAGACTGTCTAAACAAGGGCTCGCAAAATATACCTGAGATGATTGAATTACTGGATGATTTTTCCTCTCCAGGCTTTTTTTTTCAAGTAAAACAAGGGGGGATAAAGTCACATAGCTTCGTTTTGCTTCAAAGTTAAAAATGTTGCTCAAACCACTTTATTCAGAGGTAGAAGTGAAAGAGAGAGAGAGCACCTGAAATGTCAGAAAGAATCCCTAAGAGCGCCCAAAAACACTGTGTGTACAGCAAGAAAGGTATACGGTCAAAATGTAATCGGGAAGAATCGGATGTTGAAAATGAACAGTTTAGTAGGTTTGGCTGAGTTTGGGCTCGTATAAAATCTGTCTGATGGTCTGACTGTTTGTGTTTCTTGCCGCATTCCCAAGATCTGAGCAACTAACTTGACGAGTCCAATCTGATCAATACTGAGAGAAATGACGGCCCAAAGCTCCAAACTCAAGCTGTGACAAAGTGTAAGTGTCCTATATAATAGTCACAACTGTAGCATGGAAAGGCTGCGTGGAGCAGCAGCTGGACAAGGCTCCGGTTCTTTTCTTCAGTGTGCATTGTTCCCTGCATCTATGGGGAACTGAATTAATGAGGGCCGCTGTTGAGTCACATGGTGAATATCAGCGAGGCGATGCTCTGGGGTTTCACAAATTGCACGTTTAACATGAAGGGCACATACCTTGAGCCTGGAACATCCTCTCCATCGCTAACCTGCACTTGTTTCCAGTTTGCTGCTCCTCCCTCTGCTCCTCTCATCAAAAGAAGTCATGCAGTGAAACTTTGTGGTTATTGTCTTTTCTCTCATATTTGGTCTTTATTTCTCCCTCTAACCACCCATCATCAGGAAGTAACTGCTTCATCCTCGGATATTGATCGTGTCGGTTGGCAATTACAGTGGCGTTATGGGTCGCTGAAGCCCAGAGACCTTTGGTCACCTCTCAAAGCACCTGGCTACAGCTTTCCGCTAATGTATGCACTGGAAAACCTAATGGCACATATAAACACCAAAAACAGTAGGTTAACTATCAGTTACGTGTGCTATGACAAATTGTGCTTCTTCTAAAGAGCGAGGTGATGGCTGCCTTCACATCAATGCTATCGCTAATGTCTCTGTGTGTGTGTGTGTGTGTGTGTGTGTGTGTGTGCTCTTTGTCTACTCTGTTACCAGAAAGTCCTCGCAATAAGGTAAAAGGCGCCTTTTACTCGGTGACACCCGCATGCTGTGCGTTGGAAGCCAAAAATGATATTCAATTCCGAAATGGTGGCTGTCCCCCTGGTGAGAGCAAATGGAATGACTTTGCCTCAGGGAATTTAGGAAACACTGCTATTATGCACACACACAACACACAACACACACACACACTAGAATCTCTACCCTTCATTCAATCAGCGCCAGTTCCACTTGATTCCGCTTGATGCTTTTCAAAGACATGCAAACACACACACACTTGTTTCTTTTGAGGAGACAACTTATTATCTGTGTCCCTGTTGGTGGTTTTTATGAAGATGTGCGTGTGCCAAGGCCAGAAGCAGAAGTCTTTCCCACGCTCTCCCATACTGCCTTGCATATGCATACGTGCATATCCATATGTGCATGTGTGCGTGAGGAAGAATTGCTGCAGACCGGCCTCCAATTGCTTCCGTAATTCAGCCGCATCCTCCTTCTCTCTCTGTCTGTCTGTGGAATTAACTGCTGCGCTGTGTGATATAGCTGATATATTCATCTGCATGTGAATTACCACCACCATGATTGCTTTCCTGAGTACTGCTCTCTCTCTGTTGTTTGAGGTGGAGGTTCCTGCACCACACACTGTGCGACACGAACATCCCCGCTCCCAGGAGGCACGCGTGACACGCCGAGACCGAGTCTGCAGTACATACACATGTGAAACTCCCTTTTTCTGTGTGCACAGCATGTCGCCACACGGAGACGCACACATGCACGTGCAAACAAAAGCGCACAGCTTTCTGCTGTTAAGCAAATTAGTGTGAGCAAATGTTTGCTCACACCCTCGGAACGTACAGTAGGCTGGGGCCTTTGTGAGCTTAAAAGCCACGCTAGGACAATCGCCTTTTCAGGCGCAGCAACACCCTCTGAATTACAAGTCAATTTGGCGTTCAGCTTCACAAGGGTGACAACAGCCGCACTGAAATGCAATTAACAGGAAACATGGTCACAGATTCTAATTCAGACTCAATTCCTAACAGATTTGTTATTATTCTCAAGGTCAGGCAGAGTTTGGTCTATGGTCTTCACCAAATCCTGCAGACTGTTTGATTAAATAATGGCAGGCAAGATGGCAGAGAGGAGACAGGGTGTGAAGGACGTGTTGCGAAGAAGAAGCAGAAAGACTGAATAAGACCAAACAAAGGAGAAAAGGGTTTAATGAGAGACAGACGGGCAGAAAGAAAGACAGGGGGATAAAGACTCAAGAGAAGGATGAAAAGACAAAGCGCGCAGGAGAGACGGTGACGTCCTCAAGTGTGTATTGATGTGGTGTTGATTTCTTTCACGGAGGCATTGTGCATTAAGAGGGCGACGATAATGAAGCCACAGAGCAACACTGAACAGCAAGCAGGAAAACTCATTAGGACATGAGTGGGTCTCCGGTTTGTGCCGACTCGCTTGTGTCTGCGCGCGCGTGGCTTCGCTCTGAAAATCGACTGCAGCGGGGAAATATCACGGCCGCTCCAGACAGGCAGGCCGCGATCATCCAACCTCTACTAACGAAGGCAGCCTTAATGAGCAGATGGTTAATGAAGGGAGAGTTAATTGTCCTTCTGAAATTATTTATTACTTTCATTTGTTGAGTGTTGCCTGGAGATGATTCATTTACAGGAGCCATATGTGAACACGGGCTAAATGGGATTTGTTAGCAGCTGAATAGCGCCGATCCTTTGAACTGGGTTTGAGAACGACAAAGCGGGAAGGTTTGATGAACAGTGTATCCAGGTGTTAACGTGCTTGGAAATGCATCATTGTGAAGCTGAGTATTATTTTTTAACAAGTGTGTAATTTGTAAAACCCTTCCCCGGATAAGTCAAGTCGGTTTTATTTATACCTGTATAGCCCAAAATCACAAATTACAAATGTGCATGAATGGGCTTTACAGTCTGTACAACACAGACATCTTCTACTCTTAGACCCGTGATTGAAATAAGGAGAACTCCCCTAAGACATAAATAAAAATATTAAATTATGATATGTTGAAACAGAATGATAATAGTAGGTAAATAAAGTGCCAACATACTGTATGTGACGAATATGACAGAATAGAAGTACAGGTTAAACACACATATTCAGTATCAGTGATAGTTACCAGACAATGCAGGGGACTATACTGTAGTCTATGTTTAGTGGTTCCTTTTTTTCATTTTTCATTATTAAAAAAATGGTGAGAATTTAAAAAAAAACCCAACCCAAATATACCAAAAACTCACAAACACTATGCAGTTTGTAATTTATTGAAGGGCTCTGGCGCATATTCAGCAGTTTATTTTCATATTTTCTCCCCATATTTCATTCACCTCGTTTCACTTTTCACTCAGTGAAAACAATGGTGATCAATGTGCTTTTTGCAGCTGGAAACCTTTGGGTCCACGAGTGCAATAATTGGTAGAATATTGCTAAAAAGCATCAAAGAAAAGTCTGTTCAGCAGACTAAACTGTGAAGCTGCTGCTCTCTGTCACAGCCTTTACCATCCCACCACAGTCGATCATAATCACAACACATGAACACACACGTATTGTAAGTACACTCTCAGTGTTTGATGGAACAGGAATGTAATTTAAAATTTAATCAAGTTGTCTGATGAGAAACAGTAGGCCATTTGAAATGTGTTTAAAGAAACTGTTGACAGTGTATGTGTTAATATGTGGATTTATTTGTGTCCACTTGACCATAAATGTGTATATGTGTGTGTGTGTGTGTGTGTGGCTGTGGGGGGGTCATTAATTGAATGCGTGTTTGTGAGGGAGATGGAAAAACTAGTAAAAGAGACAGAGGTCTGTCTGTGAGTATTATCTGCATGTGAGTGTATGGAGAGGACCAGTGTGCAGAGATTGAGATTCTATCTCTCGTCTTCCTTTCATCAGGTCTGTGGCTGAATAGGAGCTCAGATAAGGGACAAGTGAAGCCATTACACACACACACACACACACACACACACACACACAGACACACACACATCACAGCGGGATAATGCAGACCATTTCGACTCGTCATGGCAGGGAAATCACTAATAACCTTAATGATGGCTCTGTCACTTTTCTGGTATACTTTATAGTGGACCGTTTTGACTTGTCATACACAGGTGTGACTAATAATATTAAAATGAATGAAATGGGAATTTCTTCTGGGAGAATTCACTTTGTTAGGTAACATTTTCTCTGCTTTGAAGCTGGCAGCCACGGTGCAGTCCCCAGGGATCGGCTCCAGTTCTTATGTTGCTGCTCCGGGCAGATGTATTCCTAATACCCAACATGCATCATGTCTTTTGGGATTGCGAGGAAACCCATGTGAACACGGGGATAGCTTCATAAAACCCCTGTGGGATTTGGGGTTCTATGATATGCCAATGCTAACCACTCAGCCAGCACCTTTGGTATTTTAGGTGTGAAGCTGTGCCAGAGAGCCAGCGTGCTCACACGGCGACTATCAGTCACACCTCTGTTTCACAAGATGCCGTCTCTGCTGTGAGGAAGAGTATTTGCTGTACTTGCTACAGCAAGAACATCTGAAAAAAAAAAATTATTATTGAGTGAAAACAAAAAAGAATATTGCTTTCTTAATGTTTGGCGTTTATTATTTGTGTGTTGTGTTGGTGCTTCAGTTGCAAGTCTATTCAGGACGCCATCGTGCAAACACGGTGCCTAGTTCTATGAAACATGGTTCAAGCACTTAAATGAAACTCAACTTGTCATTCCAACATGAGTTTATGTTGTAACTTTGGTTCCCTGATGAAATGTTTTCAGGATTTCACCACCTGCGTCAGAGACAGTGAATCTGCATTGGGCTTGATGCAGCAGTAATGGATTCCCTCATTTGAAATAAATGAACTCGACAAGGAGAGAAAATGCGAAGGAGGGAGAACTCGCACAGTGTAAATTGGTTTCTAGAGCACAAAATGAGATAGTCTATTTGCCGTTTTGCGAATTAAACTTGATGGCTGCTCTTAGTAAAGGGTTGCTATCATGTAAGTACAACTCATTGTAAATAGTGTTTAAGTAATATTTGAGTGTAAATTAAGTGGAGAACTGTGGCAGTGGGGGTGGGTGGGAAGGCAAGCCAGGACTCCCTCCATATTAAAAAAGCAATTACTGTAATTGAATTAAAAAATGATCTAATTGTTGTGTTGTGTTTGTTACATTACAAACGCATCTTATTTTGTTGTCTTAGCCATGTATTCCAGTATTCATTGTGTTTCCTCAAATGAGCGAAACAGCACCCCCCCCCCTGTAACTGCCGGTTGTGTGGTCAAAGGCGATATTGCGCCGTTACAGTTGAGGCAATTGTCCCGAACCCACCAAGGGGTATGGGGTCATAGGACGACCGCAAAAAAGAATAAATCTGTAAAGGAGTAAGACAATACATAAAATAATAAATATATATAATGACAAATCAAATATAAGTTATCCCTTTATTTTTCCTTATTCTTTTCCCTTTTGCTTTTGCTTTTCCCATTTTGGAATAATAGCTGCTGTCTCACCGAGCCAGCAGGGCTTTGAATTATTTCTCCAGTTTGGCGTGTATTGTTTGTCCAGCACCTGTGCGATTTGAGCCTGGGCACACGGTCTGCTGTTTGCTTGTTAGAAGGCTTTGCTGTTAGTTTTATTTTTAAGGTATGCTGTATAATGAGAAATTAGCTCTCTAAAATACAGTAATAATATGCTGCAGATGACAAGAGCAAAGTCATGTCTTTGATAGATACATTTATACTTTTGATGTGAACATAATTCACATCTGTGAATGTCTTTTTTTAGTGTTCAGTCCTGATCTGTACCTGTCACAGGTATTTTGATAATGAATTAATGGTTTTTATGTCATTGTAAACTGAATACCTTCGCGTTTTGGACCCAGTCTCTGACCCCTGTGGTTTAGCGGTGAGCTGGTGAGACATGTGCAGAGCTTAACAGGTGTGTGTGAAGACTTGTTTACGTGTGTGTTTTCTTTAAATACATTTGAGCACTGGAGAATGACGGTGAGGACCGATAGACAGGCCGGCATCTCGAAACACAGACTCGTGATCACGTCATGAGTAAGGGGAGCGTGTCAGATTTGCTCAGATGAGCGTGCTGGGTATTACGTCTTACAAAACTATTTGGGTCATCTTTCAGTCCTGTTGGAATGGCCTTGACACACACGCAGGAATATGCAGCTTCTATACAGGTGTGAAATTTGGTGGCAGCTTGAAAATTATTATGGACGCTGGTCTATTGACCTGCTGTTGTGTCTGTTAGATGTGTCTGTCTGTCACATGTTCTTGTTGGTTGTGAGAACGTATGTTGTTATTGGAATAACAGGAAACCAATCTGTGCTAGGCAGCTGCTTCTGCTATCACAAATGATCTGATTGGTTGCTTTCTGGTGTCGCTGTTATCGATCTCTGTGGTTGCTAAATTATATATTAGTTTGTATACTTAAGGTAGCAGCCATAAGTGACAGAATGAACACTTGGGTTATAGGTTTGGCACCGTGCTGTGGAGCTCCACAGCAGGAGACGGTGTTATTAAAGTTCAAACTGTTCCCCCTTCCTGTTAAGTTAGTTTTGCTCCTTTAAAATTGAATGCCACATTGAAAGATTATGTCTAAAGTCTGTTTCTGGGGCATAGACAGGGAATCGACATGAAAAAGTACAGCATTTGAATACATTTTTAATAGTTTGGAGTAAAAAAAAATACACAAGTGCTTCATTAATTCTGCCTTATCTTTGAAGCAGCATTTCCAATGTTGAGGCTGCAGGAGACTGTGGGAAGTTAAAACAAGATGAAGAACACCCCAAATACTTCAGAGATTATAAAACATATTCCAACATACAGTATTTTTTAATAAATGTAAGGAAAAGTAGGACAGATAAGGAGAGAAAATGAGACTGGGGGGGAACTCACGGGGGGGAAGTAGCTCCAAGAAGGGAAGAGATTCTTTCCATAATGATTTGCAGAGAGGTGGGAAGTGGCTGCTGGTGTCGAGGAAAAACTCGTTGGATAAAATTATGTGTATGTTTGTTATCGAGTAATGAACATCAGCTAAGAAGGTTCATGATGTTTGGCAATGAAAGTAGCAGATATAAAAACTAGTCATGGAGGGAAAATGCTGCCCCCCCCCCCCCCATTTTACTGCATCTTTTCTGCTCTTACAGATTATACTTAATCTGCTTTTGCTCTACCGTTGTGTCATTATCTTATTGTTTCTCATTAATGTTCTCTTTTGTCCCCCTCTGCTTCTTTTCCATCCCCTAAAAGAGCAGGACGTGACCAGTAAAAAGTGATAGGACAGAAAGAAGCAGGCAGTAAAGGATAAGTAGAGGAAAGGAAGCAAAGGCAGGGAAATGGTGATCATCAGAGGAATAAGAGTTCACTAGAAAAGCAGCGAGAGACTCTAGGGATGAAGACGGGTTGCGGGAGGTGTTTTTACATCTTGCCGCAATGTTACATTAGATCAGAGAGAACAGGTGGGAGGAAGAAGGAGAAAAGAGGTTAAGTGTTTGGCGTTTCCACTTCCCCTCTTTCCTGCTTTGGCACGCCTCACTCTATTTTTCCTTTTCTGCTGCAGCTTTCTTGTAAGTAAATAAAGCTTTATTTATATAGTACGTTTTAAAACGCATAGTTGCAAAGTGCTTCATATACACATATGAAAACTGAAATGAATAAATACATACAAATTGTAATATTGTTAATCGTAATAAAAACACAGTACAAAAATGCTTGCTTATAAATACGGGTTTTTAGAAGCTGCTTAAAACTGTGCAAAGTATGTACAGTGAAAGGAGGATAGGTCCAAGGATCGACCCCTGTGGGACGCCACACCACAAGGGAGCAGAGTAGGACACATGATTATTGATACAACATTGAACGTTGAAATATCTGTTGAAACCAGAATGAAACCACTTTAAAGCTGTACCATTAATGCCAACCCATTTATGCAACCTATGAAGTAAAATGGTGTGGTCGATGGTATCAAAGGCAGCAGTCAAATCAAGTAGAATAAAAATGGAATATTCACCTTTGTCAGCATGCATAAGAATGTCATTGGTAACTTGTAGTAATGCGATCTCAGTTCTGTGCTTGGATTGAAATTAATTAAAGATGTTATCACCCGCTACCAACTCTAGAAGTTGGTCTGTAATAATTTTTTTCCAAGATTTTGGATAAAAATGGTAGCTTGGAACTTGGCCTATAATTCTGTAAATGGGTTGGAATGAGAGAGGGCTTTTTGGGAAGTGGCTGAACACTAGCTATTTTAAAATAGTCAGGTAGGGACCCGGATGTGAGAGAGTAGTTGATAATAGAGAGCAGGCTGGGACCTAAGACAGCAAGGATGCAATTTAGAAATTCTGTGGGGACTATATCACAGGGATTGGAGGCGGGATGAGTGAGAGCTACAGTATTTAAAAGGGGCTGGAGGCATGTGGGAACAAGTTCAGACAGTAAAGTGGGGCGGCTGGTAAATCAGTCGGGGAGGGGGGAAATTGGACCTCAGACCATCAATCTTGCTGACAAACAAAGAAACAAATTTTTTGCAGTAACTGAAAGATGAGGTGGAGAGTGTATAAAGAGATGGATTTACAAGCTTGTTAATAGTACCAAACAGAAACCTTGGGTTATGCTTATTACTACTAATCAGGCCAGGAAAGTAGGCAGCTCGCGCATCTTTAATGATATCGTTCATTTTAAACAGTAGCTCCTTCATATCGACTCAATAAACTATAAGTTTTGATTTTGTTTTTTATAGCCTTCCTGTTGCCTTCTTTCATGTCTGATGCTTTCATTGATCCAAGCGGTAATATTAGTGACTGGAACAGCCCTGGAAGTGTATGGAGTGGAAAAATAAAGGTCTGATGAGCACACATCATTAAACCAACTAACTTGGTCATTGATATTGGCAAAGTGAGGAGGGCATTTGGCCAGCCTAGAAAATAGGTATAAAACGTGGCTTTGGACTACTCATTAAAGATACGAGAATGGGTAATACGTTTCTGGGATATTGTAGTAGGTGGTAAGGATGTGTCAAAGGTAATCCATTTATGATCAGAGACAAAATCAATCTTGTTCAGGGAATTAAGAGACGTGTCAAGGGTGTGACCACGGTTATGTGTGCGGCTAGAGATGTGCTGCACAAGGTTAAAAGACTTAGTGAGGTTTTAAAAAATTCTGTGGTTTTCTCGCAGTCGCCTGCAGCCCTTTCTGACCACATTAATAGCAGGCAGCAGCGTAATATTTATGAACGTAAGGCAAGAAAACAGGGAAAGAACATTAGCAGAAAGCCGGGGTCCTCCTACAGAAAGCGATATCTTTGAGGGGACATTGACAGGATGCTTTCTTGTTTGCGAGTGTTTAAAATAGGTGTCCTCCTTTGGAGATTTATATAGAACACGACATATTCTCGCTCTCTCTCTCTCTCGCTCTGTCTTTCTCACACACTTCCATACAATATTTCTATCCCCTCTATCTGTTTGACTATTTAAATGGCAGGGATCGATAGAATTTATTTATTGATTGACGGGGAAGAAAATGGGAAGTGGGAACTTATTTAGGACATAATGGTTTGTGTTTGTCTTCAGGTTGGTGTGTATTGGGCTGGCGTAGATTGTGGGATAGTTTTACTGAGAGTTGGTAGTATTAGCGTCAGAGGGAGAGAGCATTATTTGTAGGGTTTTGCCAATTACCCCCCCATAAACTGGAGGTCAGGGAGGAGAGAGGGCGAAAATATTTCTCTTTTTTCCCTTAATCCGAATTCACTGCCTGCCAGGAATAGTCACTCTCTCCTCTCCTCTCCATTCATTTCATGCAGACCAGAACCTTTGCCACAAGTAAATGCAACAATATCCCGCAATGCGCCATGTTGGCCTGTCAGATAGGCACATTTCTGGTAGATGACGTAACATGAATGGTGTAATTCTGCTGTTTATCTCGCAATTGTAGAGATAAAAAAATTATTGTTTTGATAACTTTAAGGTGTTGTCATCTTCCTGTCTGATGTAAGCCTATTTTGGCATTTGATAAGACTGAAACTTATGGACGTCTTCTCATTTGTTGTATCTGAAACAACATGCCACCACCATGACTTTTTTCTACAAGCTTAATTAGGCCTCCGTTTCAGACTGCCCCACGGTCACCGCTGAAAAAGGATGTGATATCTCAGTTCATTTTACAAGAGCAATACTAAAACAGAGTAGGTGACCAACACACGTCACTGAATCACAATGATGGGGTCGAACAAGAGGGAAGACAGAAAATGCAAACCGCAATTGGAAGCACATTAAATATTGAAAACATGCGAGTATAATAAACGTAAATGATATTGCATTTGTGTGTTAAGAATGATTTGAATTTTTCTAAGGTGGAATGTTTAAGCACATTTTAGTAGCAGGTTAAGCTCGAAGTTGATGAATAAATGAGCTCTGTCTTTCCAGTTGAGTTATATATTCTTTCTGGCTGTTGTTAGAGCAATTAAAGTGATGGGTTTGAGGCTGCTGTGTCATTTGAAGTGCGCAGAGATCACCCAGAAGAGCGATGGATGGTCGAAGAGGGATGCTGAGGCCAAGGATCTTGAACAGCTTGTTCGCAGCCTCCGACCACACGGACTGAACGAGTGCACAGAGCCAGAAATCGGTTTTGTTTGGGCGATGTTTTTAAATCCCATGCGGTACATTTTAAGGGAGCTCATGTGAACTCTATGCAGGACCTTGTACTGTAATAACTGAGTTTTGGGATTGCAGGTCATGGAGAATATGTTGTTGCATTATAAATTACCAAATAATGTCAGATCTAGTTTAAGTCAGCTGTCCATTTCTCCTTTGGCACCGTATTGTTATGACTAGATAAGAGTTTTTATTTATCACAGTGGTATTATAGTTATATTCTGGGTAAAAAATGAAGTGAGAACAGCACTGCAGCACATGCTGTTAGTACTCTTGTCCTCTAGTTCCAAACACAGCGCAGCATTGTTCCATGTCCACATGTCAAAGATGAACAAAGTTGATCTCTGACCTGTGAGTTGGCCGTTGCCGGGGGAGATGGCACCGGAACAAGAATCTGTTTGTCCTAAGCCGCTTCAGATGACCTGAATGGGAGACAAAGTGAATATTTGCAGAATGACAGTGTGACATGATTGTCCTTTTGCTCCTTTTCCCCCTTCTTATATAATATATTATTTATTATATATATATTTTTTCTTTCTTTATACATAGGTAGAATGTTTAGTAGATAGTTAGATTGCTTTCTTGCGCTGAATGGGAAAAATTGCGCTTTTGCTCCAGCTCCTTCATCTCACCATCCACCTTCCACCCTCCTCCTCCCCTTTCCTCCCTCTCTCTCTGCCCTTGCTGCCCTAGCCGGTGGTCGCTCCTCCTCCGAGGTAAGGCAGCACTAAACGGCCTCGGCGCAGCGTTCCCATGTATTTTTAATGGCCACGCCCGTCATGCTGGAATCTCTGCTTGAATTATGCATGGAGGGTGGGAGTGGGAGAAAAGAGAGAGAGGGACAAGAGCGAGGAAAGGCGAGACCGCGGGAATTGAACAGAACAAAAGACGAGGATAAAAGATGACAGGGGATGGGCGATCATTGAGGACAAAGCACCATGCAGGGTTAGTGGAAAAAGTTGGAATGAAAGTGAGGTAAAGAAAGAGGAATTTTGGCATAATCACCACTGACAGAGGAGAGGAAAGGGCAACCTCTCACCTCCCTCCATCAATCTCTTATTTTATCTCTCTCCACCCCTGAATCTAACTTCACCTCCATCTCCTGCATCCCTTCATCTCTCTCTCTCTTTCTCTCCGGGGCTCCCTTTCTTCTGTGTCTCGCGATTTCATCACCTCTTCCCTTCGCTCGGTCGCTATCTCTCTTTTTTTCTCTGTCCTCAACGTTCTCTCTCTTCAGTTTCTTTACTTTTTTCCCCTTTTCATCTCCCTGCCTCGGTCTTACTCCCCACCTCCCCAATTTATTGGCCTTTATTTTTGTGTGTAACTGTGGTAATGTAGTGCTGGGGGGGTGGGGGGGGGGGGCAAGAATGAGGAAAAAGGTTGACAGCGATGGAGAAAGTGAAGGACAGGTGTGGCTATGACTTTAGGCTATTGATTAGCATCATGGACTCTTTCCGTTTACCTCCCAAAAACACACACGCGTGCTTCTTGGTAATGGACATCGCAGGGTGACAATGACATGGTCAGCATGAGATAATGGAGCAGATCTGTGCCTTGGCTATTCCTCTCCTTTATTACTTTCGCTCCCTCTCTTATTTAAAGTAGCTTAAATGTATGCGTGTCCGTATATGTCCCCAAATTTGGAGCGTCACGTGTACAGAAAAGGGTGTGTGTGCATGTGTGTGTTTCCGTGCACACTGAAGGGCTAGTTTTGTCATTAGTGAGTCCAACAGAAGCCATTAAAGTCCAGTTTGTCTTACTGCCTCCACAGTCTGAAGGAAGGTCCGATATTGTGCTGGTAGGTGGTGCGTTTAACTGTGCAGTGCAGCCAGTTACACAGTGCTATTATTTTATGCACATAAATCTCACTTTTATATACTGACAATATGTTGTTAAGTGTCCATAGACACATACATTGTATTAATTGTAGTAGATGTGTGTGAAAAATTCCCTGAGTTAACCCTCACACTTCCATCATAGGCTACTCCCACCCTATTGCATTTAATGAGGGTGTCTTTTGCAAATACAAAAGAAAAAAGCCTAAAATCAGGTTTCTCCAAACAGCTCAGTTTTGCTGCTGAATTATTGCACTCTGGGTCCAAACGTTCACACGTTTACCTCATTATTCCCTCTCTGACAGTTCATATTTTGTAGAACACATCCACAGCAGAATTTCTTTATTTGGGGATGAACTATTTATTTAATTGGATGACATGGGATGACCCATTTCTTAGTTTTAAAGGCACAGTCAGTACCTTTTTTTAAGCCAGTTAATCATAATCCTATATTATGCAATTGTGTTTACGTGTATATTCACATATGCAGTTGTCTTATCTGTGCCCAAATTCATTCATTCATCCATCTACTATTCACTATTGGGACGTCTATAGAGCTCTATGCTGTATAGTGTCACATGGAATAAATTTAGACTCAGGCCTTAAATTTGCCTTCGTTGCTCTCTGTAATAATGCTCAGTAGACATACATGCAACACTATAAATTGGCATACACACTATTTAGTGGACTGTATAGCGAACGATTCTGGACACAATAACAGACTTGTTGCCGCCTCAAATGATATTTCGTCCGGGCATTGCGAGTTTGTAGCTCATGTGCATGTGCCACCTGCAAAGGCCTGTGCCACGCTACGCTTCAGAGATTTACCAATCAATCACTGGCTGAACACACAGTCCTGAGAAGAGGTCTAATCAGGCAGATTAAGTAAAACACACCTGTGGGGATGAGCCGTAATGGCTGTAGCCTTGTTGAAATCCCTTGTTTTAAATTTGGTGTTAAAGCTGCACTTTTGTTAGCGTCACAGATTAAAGAATAGTCTTATAGCAGTATAGTACTAGCAACACGCCTGTTGTGATGGCCTAGTATTAGCTAATTGTGGTGTAATATATTACCACTGGTTGTACTAGTACAAGTAGTCCTAGATGTATTTATTCTTTGAAGACCAGTTTTGTTGGTCATCACGGCTGTGAGATGTGACTCATGGTGAATCACAGACACAGCCTGACTTGCTGTTGACTCCGCTCCAGTTGCGATATGGCTTCGAGAGCTGACGATACATTTTGAGGGGTTACGTGCTGAGAGAAAACCTGGAGGCTTTGGTATTTCTGTATATATATATATTTGAGCGCGACGTCTGCGATAATTAGGATGACATTTACAAAAGCCTTGATGTGTTGCCTCTCGTCTGCCAGGAAGCACCAAGAGAGAAACACAGAGACAAAAAAGTGTTTTCCTCTATATAGGGATTTTTTTCCCCTCCAAGACTCCAAAATGGCTCCCAGTCATTCCAGTGAAGGCAGTTTTATGGGCCTGATTGCTGAACGTCGAGCTGGTGAATAAATCAACGATTTACATGGTCGATTGTGCAGCGTTTTGACAATACATAATATTAAAGGCCCATAAATAGGCCTTCTGTCAACTAAGTCAGTTACCAGATGCAATCTAAACCAGAGTCTAGCTCTCTGTAGGGAAACCTTAGCAAAAATATCTAATTTGAATCAAATTAAATAAAATATCTCAATATCCAAACCAGACGTACAAAGTCCAGACAGCCATGGTGCCAACTGCTGATGTGGGGAATCTCTTAACAGTGACTGCACATTGAATTAAAAGAAATAAAGTGCCAGCAGTGTAACATTAAGCTGGCTCATATGACTTTGTGTAGTTAATTAGAATTTGCACTATTAGTTCACACTGGGCTGTGTGCAGAGAGCAAATGAGAGGGATTGAGGTGCAGATGAATGGCTGCATAGTTACTTAAGTGGGAATCTGACAGAGAGACTGACAGATAGCAAAGAGTGAGGCAGGCAGGACACAAACGGGAAATAAACAAGTGATGATATTATAAAAAATACATAAAACACCATTTTGGAAAAGGTGCTGTAAAACGGTGACACCTCCTAAATTAGATGATGCACACACACACACACACACACACACACACACGTGGACTGCTGTTTCTGAACTCGCCAGCAACACGCCCGCTCACACCCTATTAATACGCAGTTATCACACCCGTTAATAAGCGCTTTCACACAATCAACAGCATTTGCATCTGTGAGCCACAACTCAACTGCAAATGAACCTGGTGTTAATGGAGTAGAGTTTGCTCCAAAGTATTTACTCCCGCAACCACTGTTCGCAGCATCACAACATTAAAGGAATGAGAACGCCTTGAATATCACAGTGGTTTTAACAACAGCGTAAACGGGAGGAATGTAAGCACGAACTACCACAGACAAAGAATAGCAGGGACGATGGATGTACGCGCAATGGTGTGCGTCGACTCAGAGAAAGACTCCTACTAACGCTAGTGATTCTCCGACTTGACAACTGTGGGATGGATTGCTGTGAAATTTGATGCCGTTATTTTAGGGTCCCTAGGGGATAAATTTGAATTGACCGTGACCTTTCCTCTCGCAGCATCATCATTATTGCAGTGGACTAATATCAATTTGTTAGCGTGCCTGTAGACTCTTGGTCTTCTCATTCATTGTTTTGCTTTTTAATTAATTTAAGTAAATGTGCTGATATTCAGTCCACACTGTACGTAGTGCTGAGGATTTCTTTTGCATTTTCATGTAGAGCGCACATACATATAAGAGTAGATGGATGCCACTACAATCCCTTTTGCTTGTCCTATCCGCTCCAGAATTCTCTGTCGCTACAGCATTTCTCATGTTCGTCGTTTTTCCCTGTAAAGTTGAATACCAAATGCAGCATGGTTTCATTTAGTTACAAACTAATCTGGGATTTCTGTGCCTTGCTCAGTGGGACTGTTTATATTTAGGTTTATTTTCCTCCTGTCGTGTTGATTTCTGTTTGCTGTACTTTATCCACGCTTCAAAGCGTTTTGTCTCCTTGTCCTTCTCTGACAAGTTTTGTTCTATGATATTAAGTGGCTTTGTGTCTCCTTTCAAGTTGAATGCTGCCAGCTGCTTTGAAACTTTGGACTTGTGACATTTTGATCACAAGCTCACTCTTGAAACCGCTATGGTACTGACACCCCCCCCTTTTCTTATTTAAAATCCCTCTTGTGTTTCAGCCTCTCCTTTAGCCATCCTTGACCTTCAAAGGGCATCACTCAGAGTGACAACGCCATGCTAAACACCTGCGCCCTCTCTCTTTCACACACACACACACACACACACACACTCACAGCCTGAAAGTAAAACCTTTTACAACTGCCCAGGTGTCTTTAGGGCTATTCTAGAGATATCCGTATTAAATACTTTTGTCTGTAAGTAACTTCCATTGCCCTCAGCCTACCTGTATCTCCCTTCCAAAGGCCCAAACAAATCCCCTGTTTTCACACATACAGATTAAAACTGCATAGTGCCGGGATGGGTTGTTTAAAGGTCCACAAAGAGCAAAATGTGACAATTAAATTGCTCCAAGCATCTGAAGCCAAACCATTAGTTAGTTACTTCGCTACCTTGTAGATTTCCCCCAGTCACCAAGTCCCCCTCTGAGTCTTGCTGTTTGCACATGCTCCCTGCAAGCTTTTACTTCAATGCTTTGAAGCCTAAAATACAGATGGCCATGTCATCAACTACTTAGTCATAAATAACAAAATTAAGCTATTTAAACTTAAGCTATTTTGGTTGCATGTTTCTTGGGAGCTTTTTGCCAACTTATTTTAAGGAAAGAAGTGGCCCAGAGGAACTTTATGCTGCAGTGGCAGAATGAAGACAATCTTATCTCGTAGCTTATTGGTATTTTTTCTATACTGAGAAGTACTGGGGCTTCAGTTAAGTTTGACTTTTTAGGGAGGAAAATTAAGTTTGAAATATATGCAAGCTACACTTATATTTTGGGTGAACTAGGCTAGTTGTGTTGTTGGGACACTTTCTAGGGGGAAGTGTGAGCCAAGTCCTGAACAGTGATGCCAACAAGGCATCTACTGCTGCACTGTGATATTTCCTACACACTCAGAATACACAGATGTAACAATACATGATGCTACTGAGGAAAAAGTGCTTTGGTAAAACACCTTTCCTCCTTTAATTTTAAATGTATTCTATTAGTTATATCAGATGATTAGTGTATGTTTAGTCTAAATGAAAATTGTATTAATGTAATTTAAATTACATGATTTGAATTGAGACTTATGTAATTCTGTGCTAATAATGAATTTGCATACAACTTGTAGATAGAGAAATCAACTTTTTTTTTATCTAGTTTGAGTGTTTTGTTCAACCCGTTCTAATGTATTATACATCATCTAGTTTAATGGTAATCAATTGCCTAATCCTCTGCAAACAGTTGACATAGGTTTCTATCTGAAGGTCTGTCAGCAACCATAATCCTGTGTATCATAATACCTGTTGGCGAGGCGATTGAGAAAGCCTTTGGGGGGTGTTTAACACTGCTTAACTCCATAAAATAGACAGCTTCGCAACAATACATAAAACTCTCTGAGCGTGTTTCACTCACCCTCTCAGAGGGGATTTAACTGCTAAGACAAGACTTTCCCTTCTCTCACTGAGCTCCGTCCAAGTGGAGCTGGACACCTGCCAAGGTTTATGCACGGAAAAATGAGTTTGGTGCACACACACACACACACACACACACACACACACATACGCACACACGTGCGCACATTGCACACTCGGGCAGACACATTCACACTGCCGCTGTGTTGTTGTGGTGAGGAGCTGGTTCTATGGAGAAGCGTGGTCCTGCTCCAGAATCGTCACCAGGCTTATTGTTTAATGGTTCACCCTGTAATCTAAACCAAAAGGTCCTGGCTGTTTGGAAAAAGAAACTTTACCACAATTTCTTGTTTGTTTTGAGTGGTGCACATGGAGGCAAAATGCAGTGCTATGATAACATCACATCGCACTCCCTAAATCCTAAAAAATTGTCACCATTTTTTCTTTACCTCGGGACTGAAGGAACTCAATTTTATAGGGACTTAAGGAGAGATGAACACTTCCTGCCCAGGTGCCATAAATTCCATGAATTCAGTCGAGGTTAAATGTTCCTTGTTATCTTGTTAGATAAGGACTCTTTCACATCTAAGCCCATTAATCTGTGACAAAGTTGCTGCAATATGCTCAGGAATAAAGCACATAAAACAAACACAGTTGAATGAAAAGGTCAGAAAGTTAAAGCCAATAATAAAACTTGAGAGAAACATGTGATCTTTTTTTTTTTACAACATCCTAACCGGCATCCATTCTACGGCCTCCACACTGACTGTGCTGCTGCCGCGAACGCTGTCGATTATATGATGATTTACTTTGAGGGTGAAAGGAGATTTATTTATGTTTGTGGCATGCCTTACTGTTTAAAAACATGCCGTAAAGATTGCGACAAACGCACGGATCGACACAAAGATAAATCTCGATTCAAGCAGCTACAGGAATAACTAAATTCTGCTTTGTGGATTTCAAGGTACTGCTCAGTGTGAGTTTAAGTCTCCTATTTAAAACTGCAAAAAGGGTGAAGAAGAAATAATAGCTTGTCTTCAAAGGACAAAGACACATGCTCTGAGCTCTTGTGGATCCCATTGGGGCTCAGTTGGCAAGCTAAAGGGGTATTCATGTTTCAAAAAGAATTGGTTAGTTTGGGGGTGGTGTGGCGGCGTCTTGCTTCAGTTTGGACATGTTGGTCTATTTCCTGCTGTGAGGCTCATATATTAGGTCATTTGTCTGATATTCTCTTTCCATTTCATAACTAGACTATTGTTGTTATTGTTCTTGCTTGATATTTTATGGCTACGGGGCGACGGTGATCTTTCCAATAAAAAGAAAAAAATGTAATATAAAAGTCTTTTATACTAATCTTTTTATAGTTAAAACCAGAGTACTGCCGCAAATAATCAAAATGAACACTAGGATACTCCATTACCACCAGCTTCATGGGGTCTGTAGAGGTCATCACGTATCACGGAGAGGTTATATAGGCTGCACCCTGCTTGGTCTACTTTGTACCTTCTCTTACCTGTTTTTGTTACCTATGGTGTTTTGTAAAGAAAACTTAGACCAGTATAAAAGGTTCAGTAATTTAGCAAAACCATTTCTGCTGCAAAATGTCTCACTTTGTACCACAAAGTTTATAAAAAAATGTGAACACGATTACATCTCGTTTTGTGGCTGTGCAATGACAGTCAACACTGCAGTACCTTGTCCAGCCAAGCTGTACATCTTACTGTCTCCTTGTAATGGACAAACCTCTTCACTCCTATAATCTGAGGCTACGTTAAAGCTCCATCTGTGCATGTGGATCTGCATGTCTGTTGCACTACTAATGGACAAAGCCCATTATGTCTAAGTGTAGAGTTGGTTTTAGCAGTTTACAACCACATGGTTGTTGTAAACTAAAGGGACTTACTGGGAAGGGTACGGCGTCTGCTATTAAGATAAGATAAGATAAACCTTTATTAGTCCCTCAGTGGGGAAACTGCAGTATTAGCGCAGGAAGAAACAAGACAAAGGAGTGTGTGGGGAGATTGTCAGCACCAACCTAATAAACACAGTCAAAACATCTACCAAGCTAAAGTCTCAAGTGTTTTTCTTCAGCAGAAGAGAGGCGATACGAGGGCTGGTGTTGGGCTTGAATCCGTCACGTGCCCAGAAGCATGACTGCCAATGTTGCTCCATGTCTACTGCATGTAAAAGTAGGCAATAGCCAGAACAACTTGTGGTGGTGGCTTGGCGTCTGTCAGCTTGTCCCCCCCCCCCACACACACACACTTGGCCAAATAATAGCTTTAGATTAAAATTATAGGTGACTTTAGGTGTGTGTGATGGGACTGTAGGTGTTTTACGTCTATATGTGATATTGCACAATGCACTTTACGAGAGTGAGGATGTTTTTGAATAGGTTTGGACTCTTTGGGGGGAAGTGTGTGTGTGTGTGCTTTCATATATATTTGTGTGTGTCAGAGTCAGAGAGAGAGAGAGAGAGAGAGAGAAGGCATTCCTCAGTTGGAGGTGCCATTAAATGGGAATTAGATTAACACTGCTGCAGTGCGCACACACACACACACACACACACACACACACACACACAAGGATTCCACAGCAATTTCCCCCCCTGTGTGCCGGAAGCAGTGGTAATGTATTCATAACTAACCTAGTGACATGCATTTCTGTTCTGCACACAGATGATACAAAATCCGAGGTTAACTACAGTCAGTATAGTGTGATGAACACACACTGATTGTTCATTGTAATGTAATAAACAATAATGCTACTTTAACATAGTTATGCCTATTCTGTGTGTTTGTTTCTGTGTGCGTTTGTTTGTGTATATGTGTATGAGCGTATGCGTCCTATATCTCTCATCTGCTCTTGCTATTTCTCCATAGGGTGCTGTTTGACTCAGTGAGTGATACCGTTGCAATATTGCAAAATGTATAACGTGTGTGTGTGTGTGTCTAGGGTCTGGTCAAGAGCCCTAAGGGGTACTGATTAATTTAGCAGGCTATTGGTGCTAACAGACTGCCTTGAGGTATGACTCTTTGGGTGTAACACAAACACACACACACACACACACACACACATATACACACACACAAATTCCAGCTGATGAAATGTGCTCATACATAAACAGACATTTATTGCAGCCAGAGACAGCAACCTGTGTGCTCATATACACATATTTGAGCAAATGTGAGGAAAGCAGTGTGAAACGGTGAAGGAAATGGATGAACACACACACACACACACACACACACACAGCACTTTGGTAGGCAGTCCATGTGTGTAAACTCCTTTGAGACGAACATGCTGAACAACAGAGAGAAAAAGCGAAATAGAGAAAAAGATGAAGAGAGGAAAGAGGATGATGTGTCAAGTTGAGCCCTTGTCAGGTTTCTGCTGCCATAGCAGCCATAGACAGTAAGGGTTGAGTGTGTGTGTGTGTGTGTTTTATGGTGTGCAGAAGGTGCAGCAAGTTGCCATAAGCAATATATTTCATTGCACTTACAGTTTCACATTAGCTGCCACCTCAGCCTTTCTCTCCAAGTGCAATTCACTGTCAATTCAGTTTCAGCTGATTTAAGGCCAATGCAGTCCAATTAAACCTATTAATGTACCTGCATTTTCCATTCAGAGTTATTATGGCATTTCTAGTTGCTGGATTCAGATGCACATTAGACATCAAGTGTATGAAGTGGTTAAAAGAGGAAAGGATAATTTGGCACATTTTAAGATGAGCCAGGAAAGGCTTGTGCATAACTCTGTACAATTCTTAGCAGGAAATAAAGCCTGATCATTTTGTACACTGTGATGCTGACAGATTACTTTTTTGTTTTTTTTTTAAAGATAATTTTTTGGACATTTGATTGGTAATTGCAATTGATTTGCAATTGTTCTGCCCGTGCGATGTCTTTTGGTGGAAGAAGAAGAGGCAGAAGAAGTAACAGCCCATTTATACAAGCTGACATTTTACTGAAAGAACTGTTGATTGATGCATTGTATCTGCTGAATGCTGAATTTACCCCAACCATCCAGAAAACATCTTGAGTCATGTAGTGTGAGGCGAGGCAACATCCAAATGCAATATTTCACAATGGAGTCTGGCATGGCATCCTCTCATATACAAAGGAGGACAGAGAGAGACACATAGGGGACAACAGGTGTATAAAATGCAACCACCACCACCCACTTGTTAGATATAAATCCCCCTCTCGCCCCTTCAGGCGGTCTGTTCCCCCTTCAAGCTCGGGTCCTCTACCAGAGGCCTTGAGGGTCCTGCGCAGTATCTTAGCTGTTCCTAGGACTGCAGTCTTCTGGGCAGAGATCTTGGATGTTGTTCCTGGAATCTGTTGGAGCCACTCTCCCATTTTGGGGGTCACAGCCCCGAGTGTTCCAATTACCACGGGGACCGCTATTGCCTTCACTTTCCACATCTTCTCTAGCTCTTCTCTCTCCTTGGTATTTCTCAAGCTTCTCGTGTTCCTTATCACTTGGGGCCATCGTCCTGATGTACTCATGAATCGTTGTTGATTCATCTTGGATAGTGGCTCCGACGCTCACTAGTCCTTGCCCTCCTTTCTTACACTTAGTGTACAGCCTCATTTTGTATTCCCATGCATCAACATTTCTTGCGTTTCCTGCAAGACGCTGTTCACAGTGGGTTACAACAAATCACCAGACATTTACTTATATCGATCCGGATATGCACCCAGGCTTTGTCTTGATCCTTTAAACTGTTCTCACCTGTTTTCGATATTAAAATCTATGTGACTCCTTCCTTGATTATAATAAAACATGAATGTAAAAAGTGAAAATAATAACCCCTGCAGATAGGCCCAGTGACCGTTAAATACCCCAATGAAATGAGCAACAATTGAAAGTATTTTCGACCCATCGATGGGGAAGGAGGAGGCTGAGCCATCAGACGATAGCAGTTGAAATACTGTCATAACATCATACATCGAAGGTGACAGGATGGCTTGGACTTTTTATAGTTCAGAGGAGCTGGAACGTCAAAGTGCTAATTGCATGAAATGTGTCTTGCTCAAGGACACTTTGACAGGACTTATAGCTATTGATAGACACATTGACCATTACCACGGTTAATCTATGACCTTCCAGTTTCAGGGCTGTCACTCCACCCACTTCACTAGCCTGCCAAGTTGTTTGAAATGCGTACATAAATAAATGATTCACAGTGTTTACATGGTTTCCTGTTTTACCCCCCCCCAACATTACAAGGAAAGCTTGGATATTTTTACATTTGACTTCACATCTGTCCCGGTTTTGGCTGTGAAGACTGCGCTGAATGTTTTTCTGCGGATACTTATTATATGAACAGCAGTTGTACACATTAGCGCTGCATTTGGTTTGATATTGGGGCAAGTTATGTTAAATGTTGCTGTTTTTAAATCCCTCATTTGCTCAGGATGAGACAGTGACACTGCTGCAGACTCCTTTCCTTCATCCATCTTCTGTGGTGTTTTCCAGAGCCATGCAGAGGGTAGACATATAGTATGTGCAAGAACTCATGATGTGGCTGTACTCACATTGATTCGTCCATGAGGATTGAAAGATTATTCATAATGTTTCCATTTTTAATACGTGTGTGATTTAAGAGTCTGCAATTGGTGCACACATTTTTAATCCTTAACTTGCCTTTTGCTAAATTAACTTCTTCAGCAACACAAACACCCATTTAATATCTGCCACCTCCTCCACCACACTCCTTTCCTCCCTCCATATCGTTCACACACATTTCTAATTTCCTCCACTCTTACTCCTTACTCCATTTCCTACTCTTCCCTCTCCTCCTCTGCTGTCATCTCATCTCCTTTTCCTCTCCACTCGCCCGCTGTCATGTTTGTAGGGACACTAATGCAATGAAACAACTAGTCTGGGTTAAAAAATGGATGCCGTTTTCTATTCCATCCTCTCATTCCTGTCTGGCAGTAATTATGGCTGTTTAATTGGGCCTACGGAGGCTCTGAGAGAAAGTGTGTGTGTGAGAGAGAGCGAGAGAGAAGGAGAGTGAGGGAGACTAGCAGAGTGTGTCTGTGCTTATGTATGTAGGAGAGGTTGTTGGATGACTTTAGCTGAATACAAAGCAAAGCCGCCTCACGACCACAGAGCGGGTTCGTTTAAAATCAAGGAGCCTGTATCAACATACGCATATTGAGGATGAGCTCCAGTGAACAATAAGTAGCTGACTGCGCTATGAGCTTTTACTAATTGTCTTGTAATCTTGCTGAATGCAAAGTCTTCTATAGTTGAATGTACTATTTTAACGACATGGATGAAATGCAGACATTTGAAGTGCCTTTTGTGCTCTCACAGGTTCCTTCCTGACTTCAGGGAGGTTATTAATTAGCACAGGCTGCAACATTAAGTTTCCCTTTAGAACACATTTCCAGCCTCTAGCTTTACTCAGTTGTTCTCTACGTTATAGAGGGCTGGGTGGATGAATGGATGGATAGGCTGTTGGCTGTTGGAAAATGTCACATGAGGCAAGGAGGGAAGGGACTTCCTTGGTCATTCCCAAGTACGGTTAGCCTCATGAAAAGGCAGACACACACCTACAGTTACTCTCCCTGATGTGCAGACCTGTTCCCGGTTTCACTTCTAAATGCACGGACACACATTATATTATTGGTGTGTTCTCATTTGGGCACGATGACACGTTGGGCCAAGTCTGTTACTGTTAAGCCTGTGGCCGGGAGACCCCGAAATCAGAGCACAAAGTCAGTACAGACTGGGTTCGTTTATTGAAGGGCAATGACAGGCAGGCGGGCAGGTCTGGGTGAGGCGACAGGAGAGGTAATGGATCAGAGGGACTAGGAAGCCGTGGAGGTGCTGACCCAGAGGAACGGGCTGGGATGGACCAGGCAACAGCAGGGCTCGGGTGAGGGGAGAATCTGGGGTGCAGAGAAAACAGCAAGTTAGACGGCATGAAACGCCAACAATGCTTGAGCAGGTGGGACGATCTGGAGCAGAGTGGAGCGTTGGCCCGGTCTTAGTCCTGCAGAGGGTGATGATGGATGCGATGCAGCTGCGCCCCACAATCAGGTGGAGAGGAAACCAGGAGTGCCTCGTCAGGACCTGGCCACACCCACAGCCCAGACATACAAGAGGGGGAGAGGACAGAGAGGGCAGTCTTTCAGTCTGTTCTGTCCAGAAAACATAATCTTACAGCGTGTATTGTGAAAGAATGTCATTCTAGATCAGGAGTTTTTTTTTTGTGTGTCTAACTTCTATTAGTGTATAATAATGCTCATAAGTTTTGGAACTATAGTTGCAATAATGCTTTGGGGGATGTACACAGGAAGTATAATGTTGCCATAATTCAACTACAACTTGAGCACCGTTTTAGTCTATATTTTCTTATAATTATGGCACCATTAAAAGTATGCTGTTCATGTTTGCAGTGTACCTGTGGATGTACAGATAACTATCACTTGATAATGATACTGGAGAAAACCTATAAGAAGCCTCTTTTTTATGATTTTTATGAGTTTCACTTAATCTTTTTCTACGATTTTAAACAGACTTTATGGACATTTATATATGATGGACATTGGAGATAGTGATTTCCTTGAGCAGCGATGTTGTTTTTTTCCCCCTGTATCAGAATAGAACAAACACTTTATTAATCAGAGAACGGGGTAAACGAGGACAACTGGAATCACGTTCTTGACATTTCAGTTTAGAGCAACACAAAAAAAAAAAAGCAGAAATATTGCTGAAGTGAGAGAGCAAGAAAGTAAACCATGTGAGGGTGGTTCGGTAAGGGAAGAGGTTGTTCCAATAGAGTTGCCGTGCACGTGCACGCACACGCACACAAACCTACACACACGCTCAGATTTAACTTCTCTCCTAGACGGTGGTATACGTTGCCCATAGGCCTCCATAAAGCCAAAGGGCTGGTACCAAAACCAACCGTTCGTGACACTAGTCTGGAGAGAAGGTCACTCTCTTCAGGCACACACACACACACACACACACATACACACACACACACACACACACACACAGCACATTGGTATGTGAGAAGGTCTCTGAGCGCCTACAGGTTTTAATTCTCTCCTCCTGTCATGCCTGACTGGCACCACCGAGGCCAACACACAAACAGACAGACACACACACACACACACACACACACACACACACACACACGAACCCAGAAACACTATCACCCAGGCCTCCTGAGCACGCACACACACACAAACACACCACTCAGTCTTCACGACAGATGTGCAGTACAACTGGCAGGCATCCCCACACACTCACACTCATACAGATTTTGACATTGGCCCGCAATGTTACTGTTTTCTCTCGTGCAGATCTTAACAGACACATGCCCGCTTCACTAACTCCTCAGTCAGTGCGGCATTGAGCCTTCAACCTTCAGGCTATTGAGTCCTACCAGCTCTTAGTGTCTTCATTCGGTCTTTATTGTTGCCCCAGACATTGTAGTTAAGCTTTAGAGGGCTAAGTAGATTGAGTGATAAACTTTAACTTCGGTCTCTGTTAGAAACCATCTGAGTCTGATGTGAGCTTTTATCAGATAATAGGAAACGGAGCAGATTGATATCAAAAAGGTGAAACGAGGGGAACGTCAGATGGAGGCATGGCCGTCTCAGTCTCTGTCTTTCTGTGTCCAACCTGTCGGCACTGCTTTGTAGGGATTGGTTTTACCTGAGGAGCTGCTGTTTTTGACATTTTAAAATTCTGATTTGTCTCATTTTTGTAGTCGTAGCCGTCATTGTTATCAGTTATTATGACATTGCACTCAACAAAGTAATTGCTGAGATCTCGACATTGCTATGACTAAGTGCATTAGGATAAGAGAGGAGCGTTCAGATGATCTAAACCACTTCATTTGGAGGTAAAACTGAAAGTGAGTGCACTCAAGCTGTGTTTCAGCACAACTATGGTCAAGTGTGGTAGGTCAAAGTTGAATCGTCAAAGCGATCTGTAAATGTAAATGGATGCTTGCAACAGACAGCGTTGGTTATAATTTGTTGCTCATCTTAACTGTGACATTAACAGAATGAAAATATATTTTTATAACAATTCATTTAAATTGAAATTGAAAAATTGAAAGTTCTTTGTAAACATATCGTACATATATTCTTTCTCAGTCTCCTAGTTCATAGCCTCGCCTCCTTGCACAGATGCAATGATTATTGAACTAAAAGGTGCGAAGGAATCGGGATGTTTGTGGAACTGTAACGTTGCTTTGTCGAAGGCACGCAGTATAGGGGAAAAAACTTGGTGGCCACAAAGTAACTTGTTGTGAAGCGGAGAAGGGTTCCACGTGAACAGCAGTTGAACATGGGTCAGTCGGTCCTTAGCATACCAGAGTGCCCCTCTGGTATGGTCGCGCCTCTCTGGTATACCCAAGACCACCTCAAGTACACCCTAGTGCCACCCTGGTATACCTAAGTGCCTCGGAGTAAACCAAAGGAGAACCCAAGAGCCCCTGTAGTGTGCCCAAATTTCCCTCTAGTCTGCCCCTGCGGCCCTCTGTTATCCGAGTGCCACTCTGTTGGGATCTAACTAAATCCTAAACCTTCTATCCAACCCTAACCCCGCTCCCAGTTCCCTTCAACTCATCTCAGTACTATCTCATGCATCCTTTTCCTCTCTCCCTTCCCTCCTATCACCATATTTCTCTCTCTTTCCCCATTTCAAATTTATTAGCTATGACAAAAGGAGGGAACACGAAAATCTGTCACTATCATTCACCTGGGCAGAAATGCACTGAAGGAAAAAAACTGGGAGCGGGGCACTCTCATTTGCCAAAACAAGACGTGGAAGATGAGTGAGTGGGGGGGAGACACAAAAAAAGTATGCGGTATAGATTACGACAGGAGAGGAGAGAATGAAGAGGAAGAAAATAACTTTTTATTTCTTGTTCCTCCAAAATGAATTTCAAGGCTCATCTACTCTGGGTGGTGTTGGCGTTCACGGCTTAACAGCCTCATATAAATACAGACTCAGATCTGAGAGGAGGACAGCCAGCCAACATCATCTGTTAAATGTACATAGACAGACAGAGACAGGGGAGGGGAAGACAGACCAAAGAGAGAAATTGGGAGAAGAGGAGAAAGAAATTGGGTTAGAAGAGAAGTGAGCAGTTAGGAGAACCGAGCCAGCAACACAAACATGAAGAAAGTGAAAAGAGGGCTAAAGATAGAAAAGGTGCTGATGTTGAATGATTGTGCAAGAATAATATAAAATTACTTCTGTTGGTTGTTTGTTTCTGGATGGTAAAACTTTCTTTACAGCTGCAGCGCACAGGAGGCCTAAAAGTGGGTGTTGGAAGCAGAGAATTTTGTATATTTTTGCTTGGAAAATGACTCAAAAGATTAGTCAATTGTCATTTCTGTCAATGGAATAATCCCATTAAGAGAGGCTGTATTATGTCGCATTGAATTACCTTTTCTCGATTGTTTTTACATAACTTTATACTTTGGCCACTGAAAATGTATTCTGGCCACCAAATTTAGGGGTTTGGGGGCCGATGCGGCCCGTCCTTAAAAATATTAGCGTCTATCCCTGGTACTAGAGGTGCACTTGGGTGTAGCAGAGAGGTGTACTAAATGGTTACTTGGTTGTGGGGCACTTACTGTAGTGTGACAAGAGGGTCATTTGAGTGGCACCAGATGCGCATGGGGGGAGACAAAAGCTGTGAAAAAGGAAGCATGGAAATTTAGCCACACAAACAAAGGTTTTTTAAGTGCACTTTGGCACTCAAGCAAAACAGAAGCATCACCCTCAACTATGTGCACATCACTGGAAGGCTTGTGTATATATTCAGTGGGTGCACCTGTATGTGTGTTTGTGTGTTTGTGTGTCTGAGTGTGTTCAGCATTCTGCTGTGGTGACTTGAGAGCTGCTTGCATCTATTTATGCAACTACACGGGTAGAGGTGAGAGTTGGAGTGCACTAGTGTGCTTGTTGCTGTGTCATCCTGTCAGAAAGACGGGTAGAAATATGCACGCGCACATACATGGAGTACACACACACACATCCTCTTCCTCAAACATGCAGAGATGTGTCTCTCACACACACACACACACACACACACACATACATGTGCACAGATACTGTAAGGTTATCTCTGTGTAAGTGGATGCGGTAGAGAGTTAAGAAAGAGACGTGCATGTGGGAGAGAGAGAGAGAGAGTGAGCGACAGAGAAATGAGTTAAGATCTCATCAATTATGCATGATTGAAATTTGGGCTTGCTGTGTACTGTAAGTGAGAGAGGCAAGAGAGTGCGAGCCAGAGTGTTTTAACAAATCCGTTATACAGTGCACATTTTGAAAGGCTTTTACCCACCCACAAAGATAAGTCAGGCAAATAAGATGAAATTGTTCTAATGCGATAAACTGTACCACTCTGAAACTCAACTGTTGAGTCTGTCATTAAAGGAGCTCACCAGGTTTTCTGGTAGAATGTGATGAAGACAGAGACACCAAAGTCCTCCAGATAATTTGATCTGATCTTCCAAACAAACACTGGCATAACAGAAAATGTTATAGTAAATGCTAAGCACCCTGAATAATGCATAACACAGTTGGATAGTTTTTAGAGAGAGATTGGTAAACAAATTGGATCTACTTATATTGTTTTCTCCATAAATACGAATTAATGCTAGTCGATGATTAGAGGCTACTACAGGCTTTCATGAACGACAGAGAGAAATATGAGCGAAGCAAAGAGGATTTATGTAAAAATACTCCCCAGTGAGTACAAATCCTTAATAATGGAGTGTAAAACAATACGGATACTTATCAATACATCTGTAATTTGATCCTCTTCATCAACAGTGGGCTTGGGCCTCTGGTCACAGGATTAGTTGGTCACACTTGAGTGCGCTCGCGCTTTGATCTCCAGCCACACTGCATTCTGCTCCCAGGCTGTATGAATTTATCAACACCTAAAACGTGACCTTTTAAAATGTCACATCGAAAGGCGTAATGGATTTATATATCTTTGGAGCATGAGCGTACGGGCTCTAATAACACTGTATACATCGGAGTGTATAACTATAACAGCAGGAGACCCAACAGTTTAAAGCTTGTGACCTATTCTGCTTTAAAACCATGCTTTGAGCAAGCCTAGTCAAATCTCGATCTTGATATCAGGGAGTGACTGGACAAGGTCTTTGTGGTTCAGCGCGTCTATGTTTACATCCACATGCTTGTGAGGGGATTGTTCTTTAACCATGCAGCTTTTTAAAATGTGCACACACACACACACACAGTTACTGGAGATGCTGCCGTGAAGATCACCCACACTCTGTTTAAGAAAGGGTCGCAGTCAAATTTGCATGTGGAAGAACAAGTGGAAGAAAGCAGACAATTACCTTTCCTTATTGCCAGCGTGTGTGTGTGTGTGTAGGTGTGTGTGTGTGTGTGCCTGTGTATTTGCACACCCACTGCTGGGTTTGAAGAAAAGCTGTTAATTTCACAGGGTTCGCGTGTTTTGACCTCTACACCGCTAATCACCTGCAGAGAGGGAGAGGCAGAAAATCAGATGGAGGGAGGAGGAGGAAGATTTAAAGGAAGATAGTAAGAGGAAATAAAAAGACAATAGAAGGTGGACAACCAGCAGTAGGAGCTGAAAGTGTGGGTGAGGGGTTATATGGACAAAGAGGGTTTTTGGATGGGAAGCAGGAGGGAGAGGATGGAGGGAACGGGGGGATGAAGCATGTTAAACTGATTGACAAGAAATGGAGAGAGCTATAGAGAGGGAGAGGAATTAAGGTGGAGGAAGAGAAAAGAAGAGGCAACAAGGGAGCTGGAATGGAAAGCAGAGAGGGAGTGAAATTGAGAGAGCAATGCAGGGGAATACTGTAAACCTTAGCTGTCAAGATCTCATCAGAGGAAAGTACAGCCTCCGGGCATCACCACCTCCTACTAGTAACACTGGATTAATCACTAGTGTACACACACACACACACACACACACACACACACACACACACACACCAGTCCATGGGAAGTGGGAAGGTTTATCTTTCAGTAATATAAATGGGATCTGTAGGCTTACTGGATGGATATGGCTGATTTGTGTGGTTGTGTTGTATTAATTGACAGAGACAGAACTGGCCATGTTTGACTTCTTTCTGTCGACACGCTTGACTGGAGCAGGCTATAAAACTTTAATACTTCTCTCGTACCAACCAAAATCCTGTCTGTAGCGCGAAGCAATGAAAACTCTCCGATGTCTGGTCCGATTCATAACCTTGATGACTTATTCTTTGGTGTAAATGAAAAATGTTGCCAATTTTAGTCTCAGTTTTTGGCGTAGTTCTTGTCTTAACACAAGCAGCTGTGCAAGATTTATGCTTTTAGTTACATGTTGAAATGGTTATTGTGGAAAAATAGCATGTTTATATTGCTCAAAGTATATAAACAATAATGCATTATTTGATACGAGTACTGAAACTCAGGTAACGTCTTGGCATTAGTAATAAAAGAAATAAAAAATGTAAATGATACCCAGTGTCTGTGTGTCTGATGTGTGTATGACAGGCTTCCTGTTCACTTCTATGTTGTGGAATTTGTAAAATCCCTTTGCTTCAAGTATGTGTTTATTTCTCTCTTCCTGACACTGAAGGTGGCGGTGTGCCTGTGGAGAAGGCAAAGTACCCCAAAACACACTGCAACATGTCACTGCATACAAATGTGCGTGCAGGATTTTGTATCGTTTGCTTCCTGATGCTCCGCACCACTTGAACGCAGATAAAGATTTATCTAACACGGCGCGAACACAGAGGGCTGCGGAGACCAGCCAAAAAAGGAAAATGGCGACGAATAAATTGTGATGACTTGCAGACCAGATGTATCACTCGCTGGGGACACCCCCCGCCACACAGAATGGTGTCCTTTTGGTCTGCGCGGCCAAGCCGAGATTTATTTCCGCAGTAGGTAAACCTGCAGCATTATCCGCTCTGATGTCTTCCTCACATCTCCTCTTGATTAGCCTCACATGCCTCGCACACTTCTGTACCTTCCTTTCACTAATCTGTCCTCTCTATTCCTTTAAAATCTCTTTCATCTTTGCTCTCTTACCGCCATCTCTATATCTTCTCTCTCTCTTTGATTATGCGTGTGTGTCTCTTTTGAAATGTCCCGCAGTCTGTTGTAGTACAAGCTGACAAAGAGAGACTATATCTTGGGAAAGGGGAGGCTGCTGCACTCCTCTCCAGCATAAGTCCTATTGTCACAAAAGACTTTGAAGTTATAAATAATGCCTCCTGTCTTAGATTCTCTTCAACACTGATCACCTTTAATTTGCTTGGTTGCACCCCTGAGTCTGTGTGTGTGTGTGTGTGTGCATACGTGTGTAAAAGAGAATTTTTTTCACAGCATAAGAATACAAGGGAGAGCTTTAAGCAGGCCTGTCTGAGTGCATTTGGTCCTCTGAGGAGGTGTAGGTGTGGGTGCATGCGAGCTTCCTCTGTGTGAATGATTGTGTGTGTTACTGAGTGAAGCCCAGGACAGACGCTGACGGTACTCAGTGTGTGTTTTGAAAGGAGGGATCTGTCAACTGTCAGCCTGTGATTTCTGCCTGCAAGTTAAGTGACTATTTTTTGACTAATGTAGTCTGTCTTAATGGCAATCCCTCCTGTCCATCACTGGCTTGGTGTCTGCCCACCTTCTTAAAATATACATTACATTACCCAGCTCATTTCATTGCGCCTATATTTCTGTAAGACACAGTCTGCACTGCGTCTCTTCAGTTGGGAATATTTCAGTCAATATATATACTTATTTTTGGCTTTTCTGACTCCCTTTCTCACTCTGTCTCTGTGATTTCTCACTAGCGGCTTATCGAGCATATTTATCCATCTGTTGTGGCTACTCTAATTCTGCTCCCCTGTCTTTCAAACATATTGAACCCCATTTTGGTTGCTGACTGTTCAGAAACAATAGCACTTCTGCGTTTTAAATCTCTCAATTTGTTGTTTGATTTAGAGAACAAGTTTACCATCTTCTTTACGGTGACCAGGTAATTTATCCTTATTTGACTTGGCTGCTAAATGGCATATTTAGAAGCTGTATTCGATGTAAGGCGTTTCACATCTGCAGCCATCTTTTTATTGTTGGCTACTAATAACATCCCATCTAGCAGTTTCAATGCACATTTTGGATTTGCATATAAGAAAACTGAATAGGAGCACCGGAAATGACAAAATTGCCTATATAGCGCTTGGCAAAGTTGATCAAATGTTTGATGGAAATTCAAATTAAATTAAATGTTGATCTTGCAGGACTGGCTTCTGCTTTCTCTTTGTTTTGTTTAATATCCGACAGTGCTGACGCAGCAAAGTTTTGGATTAACAATCCTTGCCATGACATCTTAGCTGTTCATTGCCACGCTATCTCATCTTTCCCATGATCTCTGCATGACAAGTTGCTGCTAACTCCTAATCAAACTGAACAACAGTGACTGTTTCAGGCACCCTTAATCCCAGTTCAGAACAAGATTAGCACAGAGTCTGCAATGAAACCTGCCAGTTTACACCAATGCGACAAGATGACAAAGTGTATTGTTTCCATAATGCCGGCTTTTCAGGCTTTTTTGTAGCTGGATATAATTTGTAGCATCTTAAAAACATGAATGAGGATAGTGAGAGTGAATTACTTGCTACAGTTCTAGTGTTACGGCATCAGCCGGCTTGATTCGAGCTGAGATGGGCCAGTTCACGCCTCTGCAACGTTTCCCTGCAAAGTTCTAAAATGGTTTCGTCTTGTCTCGAATCTTTGGTCTGAACTGGCCTTTATGCTCGCGTTCCCTTTTGGAAAAGGGGTATTACAGGACTGTGAAAGGGTCAAGAGGTGGTGCCAAACCCACATTTTGGAAAAGGTTCAGTATTGTGTTTCTGTCTTTTCTTTTTTTAATGTGTTATGCTTTAGTTTTATGGGTCTAAATGTATTATAGGGCTGCTTTTAGGCTGGATATTAATCTTTAAGCTCACTGACAAATAACTAAATGTTCTTGGCTTTAGGGGCCATTACTAATATGTTTATAGCATGAGACAATGTACTGGGTGGTGGGTGTTGTCCTGGCAGTTTTTAAATGGACAATTTCATATTATATATTTTGAAACATACCTCGAAAAACAAACGACAAACTGAAGTATGTGTGAAATGTATTTCGGGAGTATGGGATTACTGAGAGCTCATTATCTATCAGTGTGTTTCCCAGAAGTATCGGCGTGCACAGCAATTACAGGTAAAAGAGTTTATGGATCTGTTGCACAGCCTCTGTCTTTCTCCATATGTGTGTATTAAATGTGTGCATTGTCCAGTGTGTATGGACATCTGTGTCTGTGTGTGCTTGATTTTCTGTGTGTGTGTCTATCTCTGAATGAATACTGGAGATTTGAGCTGGAGTGTATACTATGGGTGCAAAGGGCAGTGAGCAGGTGTGCAGGAGATCCAAAAAGCGGTCTTCAAGGTTTGTGTGTGTGTGTGCAGAAGCCACTCAATTAGCTCGGGTCTAGACCGATCAGCCATAACTTTATGACCACTGACAGGTGAAGTGAACAACATCGATTATCTGGTTACAATGGCACCTGTCAGTGGGGGGGATATATTAAGCAGAAAGTGAACATTTTGTCCTCGAAGTTGATTTGTTGAAGCAGGAAAAATGGGCAATAGTAAGGCAAACTGTGATGGCTAGAATACTGTATCAGAGCATTTCCAGATCTGCAGCTCTTGTGAGGTGTTCCCAGTCTGGTCTGGTGAATCACGTTTTTCTTAAACATCGTACCACCTACCTAAACATTGTTGTCGATCAAGTACACCCCTTCATGGAAACTGTATCCCCTAATGTCTATGGCCTCTTTCAGCAGGATAATGCGCCCTGCCACACTGCAGAAATGGTTCAGGCATGGTTTGAGGAACACGACAACGAGGTCAAGGTGTTGATTTGGCCTCCAAATTCCTCAGCTCTCAATCCAATCGAGCATCTGTGGGGTGTGCTGGACAATCAAGTCTGATCCACGGAGGCCCCACCTCTCAACTTACAGGACTTAAAGGATCTGCTGCTAACGTCTTGGTGCCAGATACCACAGAACACCTTCAGAGGTCTGGTGGAGTCCATGTCTCGATGGGTCAGAGCTACACAATATTAGGCAGGTGGTGATAATGTTAAGGCTGTTTGGTGCACATCAGATAGGGCTGGAGCTTTGCCCTGAACGCACCTATCAGGTAACACATTTTCACAAATCCCCGACTCCCTGCCACTCACACACACTCACACAGCCGCACACATACACATCTTGCAGCAGAGCTACCAGGTGCTGGGACTTGGCTAATTGAACATAGCTCATTGATTGGCTGGTTATCTGAGATGGGAAGTGCTTGGAAATCTATAGCTACTGGCCACAGGGAGATGGTGATGTGTGTGTGTGTGTGTGTGTGTGTGTGTGTGTGTAGCAGGGAGACAGATTTGTCGGGTTTTGGACATTGACAGTGAGACAGAAGTGAGCTGTGTGTGTGTAGGTCTGTTCTGTCCACAGATAGATTTCATCTCTTATTTGTGAGTTAGAAAGAACCTTGGTGTTCACCTGCATCCTGTAACAGCAGACGCCTGTGCCAACTGCAGAGGGATTCTGTGTGTGTGTGTGTGTGTGCGCAAGGATGCATTCACAAAATCGCATCCTCAGTCACTCATTCAACCCCGCCAAGTAGGACTCAAACAGTTTTTCAACCGAATTTGTGCACACTTTACGGTAATGAGGTGGCAGCGGCTTGAATCTGAGGACCAACTGGTGAAAATATGGGTGAGAGAGTGGATCAGTGAGCGTCTCCTCTATCTTAGCAAGTGCTTTAAGACATACTCCTGCTCAGTATAACCCCTGCAATGGTCAACAATAAAATGAGTTCTTCTTTTCAGAGGAATACTCCTTTTGCACACTTTCTCCCAAAGTCATACAAGTTGGTAGCAACTTGCTCAAGGACACTTCAGCAGGCCATCCTACTGCCCTCATTGCAGCGTGACACTGCCATAATATACTTTTAGCTTTACACTTTTTGCTTTTAGATAATAGAGACAATCTTTCAATCCCCAGTGGAAGTAAGATTGAGCCTGTTGTCCTGGGACCGAGTCTCAGTGGGATGCGTGTCTACTCTTGTGGGAGCCAACCAGAAGTAGGTCTTTGTTCCATTTTGAAATTTCTGCCACTGAGAGCTTTGCCGCATTTGCTTGGGAAAAAAAATCTACATTTTCTTTTTCTCTCAGTGTCTCTAAAATGGCTTGTTAGCATTGGCGTTCTTCAGTGAAACCAGCGGGTACAGATTTTCCACCAAGTCCTTCCCACTCACTCCCTATGTCTCTGCATTGTCTGAATCTGTCCATGGTGCTGGATTTTTGTCTAAAGAATTGATATAAAAGCCGCTGGAGGGAACTTCCTCCTTCCTGTTTGGTGACACAGTGAAAACATTCACAACAGGACACACACACACACACACACACACACTTAGACAGAGATACTCTTTTATGGGGGTAGGTAGATGTGTGTGTGGGTGCAAGTGGGTGGTGAGCTTTGCGGATGGGAACAAGGGAGGGAAATGAATGAATAGAGGGGGTGATGAGAAGCATCTCTCTCCAGATGAGGACAGATTGTTTTCCCAATAATAACAAAAACCCAGAACATTCTCTGCTTTCTCAGTTATTCTCCCTGGGAGACTGGAACAGACTTTGTGGGTCAGATGTGGGAGAGGGACTGCAGGGTGTATCTGTGTGTGTGTATGCATCTATGTTGTGCTTTCGCATATTCAGCAAGCAAAATCTTGCTCGAAGTCTCATTACTTTTTCAGTTTGACTCATAAACATTTAAAATTCTTTATTTAAATGAGCTCATTAAATATATTGAGTATATGAAATGCCAGCGCTTCAGCATTGCCTGCAAACGACACAGCACACATTCTTATCATAACAATTCCGTTTGTTTCTATTAGGTCCAGATGATGAATATCTTCTAAGGAATACCTCGACCCTGGTTATCCCTGCTTCAGTATGCAGGAGGTCGTGTGTGTGTGTGTGTGTGTCCAGAATCCCCAGGTTTAGTATGCAGGATGTGGTCCTCAGCTCTAATCTATGCCGAGGCCTCTGTAGATGTTGATTATTCTCTTGGTTGCACACGTGCACACACACAAACACACACATGTATGAGCTGTGTACTGAAACACACACACACACACACGGTGGTCTCTGTGGACTTGATTACTTTCTCCATGTTGTTCCTTTCCTGCGTGCTGGGGCTCACAAATCATTATCTCCGCCTCCTAACAGATCCTTAATCAATGCAACGATCAGCATCTGAGTGTGCTCGTAAGTGAGAAAGTGATAACACAGCGAACAAATGACTGTTTCTAAAACGTCAGTCTGTTCTTACTAAGGTGGACACACGGGTAACAGTTAAACTGACAGGATTACAGGCTCTTATTTTGTAGGTCAACTCATAGGGTGCAAGGAGGCAGTGGTGGAGGGGCTGCAGGCACGCTGGTTAGCGGGGACGCACATGGAGACAGTGTGGGATTAGGTAGATTCCATTAGCTGCATTATCGGTGGGTCACGTCGGCTCCTCTCATCCCATTTTAAAAGCAGCACTCACCCCGTGATGTACTGACAGTTTTGGTATTGGAGGACAGGAGGAGCGTCTCCTGAAAGGAACCTAATAATCTCACATGAGATGTGGAGAGCTGCAAATATACAGCTCAAATATGCTGGCAAGAGCAGATGATATGTGTTTTTAAGATAAATCCACATTTCTGGCGGTCAGAAAATTTAAATGGTAATCTGAGAAAACATCTGAGCGCTTGCAGAGTCCGATACATAAATGTAGAACACAAGAGCCCGAGATGTTTTCAGGGACACAAAAGGAACTGTGTCTTCAGATTACAGCAGGCAGCGGGAGGTTTCCTTTGCTCGGTATCTTCAAAGTTCTGCTCTCACATTTTGTCAGAGTAAACAGCAGCACCTTCAGCATCTCCGTGTTCATGGAGCATGTACAGAATGTATGCTTGTGTACTTTGTAGCTGTGTATTTGAAGGTCAGTGTGTTCTTGTTCTGCCATCCTGGTGAGATTCAGTTTCAGACCTTTGCAGAATAGAAATTGTAAAGTAGGTGGAATTCAGTGATATTGATTTAATGCATTCAAGGAGCCATTTTGTTACACATTTTTATAAATAATTTTTTAGTTGTACTTGCAGATCCCAGAATTCCCTGAGTCCAGAGAATGCTAATAACAATTTCCGCAAGTCTGCACCTCTTTGTCCTGTTGTTGCCCTTTGTCCTGGTCTGTTGAGGCAACTGAAGGTATCTCCTCTATGATCTATTTATCCCTGAAATGTGGAGTGTGTTATGAAAAAAATCTAATCGGCGGCGTGTTTGAAGAACCAGGTTGTATGTGGATTTGGATCCACATTGGATGTCCGTGCATTGCTAGCAGAAGCACCAGTGCGAAGTGGAGGCACTACTGATGTTTATATGCGAACATTCTGCCAGTTGTGGAATAACTTTCCAGCTGGGCAACCTCTCTTCTTTGTGTTGCTACACTACAGTCTGTTGGCAAATTATGAGACGTATTCGATCCCCAGTAAACAGCTCCTGTTTCAGAGCTATTGAGCAAAGCTCTGAAATGCTCAGTGGAGCTGGATTAGTAGCAAAGAGGGGGAGACCTCAATTTCCCAAACATGACCACGTTTTTGGGCTAAAGCTGTCAGGTTAAATAAAGGTGAAGCACTTTTTTGTTGGTTCCTAGTTCCAGCTTTCGAGGATCTTGTACTCTCACTTTCTCACATTCATATTTTATAACTCTCCATCAAATATGAATGCGGTTTCGAGACATTGCTACATGCCCACAAACAGACCCACTACCATTTCACTACTGACTATTTGATCCCTTGTGAGAAGAGGTGTGTTTTAAAGTCAAAGCTATTTTACTAACTAAACAAATCAAACAAATGGATTGAGTTCAGAAAAGTCACACACACCCGTATATACTCTCTGGCAACTTTCCTACCGTCTTCCTTTCATACCCTTCATTCTCCCTTTTTATTAAATTACACTATATCAAATAAAACATAGCGACAGCAGACAGGCTGCTGATGCAACTCCAGCTCAATATGAATGGCATTTGCCATTTATTTCAGTGTCTCGCAACTGTACTCTCCGTTTTTATAGAAAAAAAGTGTTTCCTCGCTTTATGCTGTTTGATTTAATTATTTGTATTAGATATTTTTATTTTTACTTTTATTAGATGCCCACAGACAAGATAGCAAACTATCTTGTGGCTGCAATCTCTGTAATTCCTAGATGCCTGAGAAGGAATCATTTATCTCGTTTCGTATTAGTTTTCTTCATCAAATATTCAATTAGAAGCGCTTGAATGCTTGTAGACGCACCACTCCAGAATGTTTGCCAACTGTTCAGTGCCAGTCTCTTGTTTTTCTTGCCTGTGCATCCCTCACTATGAAACGTGTCCATGTTTTCTATATTATTTTGCTTTATCCACTGCGCAATTAGATGTGTTTATACGGACACAGGCTCACCGCTGCCAACTATTTGCCGGCTCTCCAGTGCCAACATGTCAGTGCCAATCTTTTTGCAATTCCCTCCCCTCTGCCATCTTTGTGAACGACTTTATTCAGTTTTGGTACTTTATTTGATTTTATGTTATCAAAAAATACATTTAGGGAGCGGTATCTTACACACACACACCACAATTTGAAGCAATGATAAATTACTCGAGTTATCACTATGATGGAATGCACATTTTACACCTTTTTACGCCCCTCCTCAGCTCATTCATCCATGCAGTGATGCGCCTTTTCCCATTCACAGTCTCATCCTCATTCATTTTATTCTTTCTCTCCGCGGCTCGTCTCGCGGGAGCCTGCCGCCGCCCAGGCTTCTTTTTCCACAAGGAGATCACTGCCTAGTATTTCATTTTTTTTCTCCATGATTTTGTGTACAGCTTTATATTTCCTGTGTGTGCATCATCGAGGGCCAACTGTCTGCTCTCTGCGGTGTTCCCCGTATCAGCTCTGTACTTCCTGTGTCACACACTGAGGGCAGTGTGCCAAAGGGATATCCAGCTTTTTCCAGCTCAGTGACCAGTCCCTTATTGGTCATTCACCACAGGGTTGTCCCTGTATTTATAGGATACACACACACACACCAACCACGGAGTTGTGTCAAAATCCATGGGAAGTGCAGACACACTGGAAGGACACAAACACACTCAGTGGAGCCGGATGCAGCTCGTAGAGATATAAATATGTATTATATATATATATATCTATATATAAATATATATTTGGGTGTGCCAAAGCACTGTGGTTTTGTCGTACTGCAATGACCTTGTTGTGTCGTCATAATGTGTGTCTGTGTTGGGGAGAATGTGTCCACTTTACCGCCGCATTGTACTGTAATTTCCTTTCCAATAAGTGTACTGTCCATTCGAGCCTGTCTCTGTGTGTGTGTGTGCGTGCAGTGTGTTCCACTCATGTAAAACCGCTTCACAGCAATTTTAAATAAGAGCAAAATCCAATACGAATATCATCTTCAATAGCACTCTCTTCAGCTGTAGGGGGGGAAAACAAACAAATAAAAATAAAAGCAAAACAAGAGCCAATGCATCCTAATGCCTGCCACGAGTAGCCAACACACACACACACACACACACACACACACACACACTCATTCGCTCTCTCGTTCCCTCTTGTCTGCCAGCCTGCCGGCAGAAGTGTTTGTCTGCAAAGGAAATGGAATTTGATGATGAAAGTACCCTTGAAGCGGAGACGCACACGCACACACACACACACACACACACACACACACAGCTCCTAAATTTCACTGACATGGCAATATGACAGAAAATGTGTTTTTTCCTCTGCGTGGCAGCGGGCATCAGTGGCTGTGCTCTCGGAGAGATGAGTGATGGAAGGATAGAAGTGCTGGTGGAGGGGAGAGATGCTGCTACAAGAGTTATTGAAAGAGAGAGGTGGGTGAGTAAGGGATATGAGTAGAAGGAAAACAGGGGAATGGAGTGGTCCGACAGCAAAATACTTGTAACGGAAAATGTGGAGATCAAGAGGATTGCGGAAATGTTTAAAGAACATAGGATGGCATCTTGAACGTGAGGAATAGAAAGAGGAAGAGGAGGTAATAGATGAATGGTGTGAGATAACAGAGGTGGTTAAAAGGAAAAGCTAAAGAGAGAAGGCGAAGCTGTACAATGGCCATACTCAAGAGTATCAAATGAAAAGAAATGCTGCGCTAGCACTTACTGCAAAACTCGCTATCTACAGCACAGTGAAAGAACACAGTGTACAAACCGTTTTCTGTCACAAAACCAGTGAGAGGATGTGGGAATGCATACCAATGTAGCATTGATTATGTTTGACAACCAAATTTCCACTGGCCAAAATTAGTTTTGAGCATGCTACAAAACACTTCAAAATAAAAATATTTTCATTGTCCCATGTCTGTCTAAAGACAGTACCCGCATGCTAAAGCTTGTCGATTTTGTGGGACAAAATCACCAGTCTTAACAGCCAAATCATGTTACTCAAAGGTACGGCCATTCTAACAATATCTACCTTGGGGTTTTCAATTAAGCAAACAATTACACATTATTAATATGGCCAGTCTTGGCACCAAAGACAGTATAGCATCCAGTGGATAGACAAACAAATAAAACATGGTAATTAAAACAGAGGTGAGTATACAGATGTCACAGTAGCAGAAATCTTGAAGATCACGAGGGCTACTACACTTTATATTCGGGCCTCGAACCCCACCCCAGTCCTCGGCTTTATTGATCAGTGCCAACATTTAGTTTCAAGAACTCCCAACTTTCCTTTAGTAATGTGTGTTAGTTGAAAGATCCTTAACGTACTGATTCATACGTGGCTTGTTCACATTTTTCCAACCTATAGTTATTGCTCTCTTAGCTTGTAAGAAACTCAAGCCACTCTTCTTACTAATACAATCATTTGGATAAATACCCAGGATGCACAACCTGGCAAACAAGGGATCCTCAGTTCTGCCATCTGTTTAACCACGTTAACCACCAAGAACCTCCTTCCAAAAACTTTTGATCACATTACTTTCCCATAAACAATGAAAGAGGGTTCCTTTAGCATCGTTACATTTGAAGCATGTGTATGGCGTATTGGGATTTAAGTGATGCAGTTTTGATGGTGTTATGTGCTCTTAAGACCCAATTGTATTGTAGTAACTGTAGTAACTAAACTAGCCATTCCTCTTTTGAGATTTCCTCCTGTAAAGATATGGCCATTCTAGTAAGATATTCCTCTTAGTGTTAACGAGGACTGTATATTCAGTGATTTACAGTGGAGTTGGAAGAGCTTAGTCGAGCTTCAGAAAACAAATCGACAACTATTCTGATAACCAATAATTCTTTCAGTCATTTCGCAAGCAAAAATGCCAAACGTTTGATGCATTCAGGTTCCCGTTGCTGTTTTCCAGGTCGTACATTAATGTCAATGAAATCTTCTCGTGTTTTACGCTGTTGGTCAGGCAGAACAAGACATTCAATGATGTCACCTTGGGCTGTTTTTCACTGTGTTCTGGTGATTTATTGTCCAAGCAGTTAATCAATGAATTGAGAGGTGAACCAGCAGATGAATCAATAATGTAAATAACCATTAGCTGCAGTCATAGTTGCAGTAACGTCATAAACATACATAATGGCACGTCAGTTTTAAAATAGACTTGCACATTCTAAACCTATTCTTAACAGTGAGCCTGTATGACGTTAGTTGAACAGTGGCCACAAGTAGAAATTGCAGGTTAATTCTACAATGTAAGTGAATGGTCCAGGCTCACGTTTGAAAGAACAGGTCTAGTGCCTATTTTAAGGTCTTATTTTATAGTGCTACCTTGCTGGCCCACATTGTGTATATTAGCAAGGTTTTTGTGAAATGCTTATACCGCATTTTTGTGCACTTTCCTCCCCGCAGATTGAGACTCAAGATAAAGCACTGGAATAAGGCTGGGTAATCCAAAGATAGCAACCCTCCAAGGTTACAATGAGACAGCCGCTCCCACCCCCACCCCCCGTTAGTGCTCAGATCACCAAGTGGTAATAACACATTGTGCCAAAGGGAGACGTCTTTCCTTCAGTTGGGGGATTACACCTCTCATGTCGAGATCAAACTGTAAGTGGGCAAGGTGATGAGAGATGTGTAAAACCTTAAGGCAGCACAGATTATTTAGGGCTCGGGTTATATGTAGCTCTTATCAGCGCACTTCCCTGGCTCATTTAATTTCTCTTCATCATCATTTTTAGCTCTTTGCCTAAATAGCTCTAAACAGGACCTTTCCCTTTTTTGATCAATGATGCACTGTTGCCGTTTCCCCTTTTTAAGGTCAAGGCAATAATACGAGGCCATTATAAGATGTAATAAGATGTAAGTGTTACCGGAGGGAGAGGTATGAAAAAATGGAAGCTAAGCTCTTGGGGAAAGAAGGGGTGGAGTCAGAGAGAGGAGAGGAGAGGAGAGGAGAGGAGAGGAGAGGAGAGGAGAGGAGAGGAGAGGGGGAAGAGACACTAACCCACAGAAAAAGATGGATGATGAAGGAGAGCAATACACACACACACACACACACACACACACGCATGCAGGGGACAGGAGGTGTTATTTTGTACTCGATCATAACACTGTGCACTGGCCGCTGGCTTAGCCTAACTCTCCTAATATGTTTATCTTCTGCTTCTGTCCCTTTTATCCCTCCTTCCACCTCCTCACCACCATATGCATCTCTTTCATCTACCCTTTTCTGTCTCTATTTGCCTGAATCCATCTTTACTCACTCTTCCTACTTCCATCCTGACAGCGTCGACAGCCTTATCCCTTTGGCAATCAATATCGGAATCCAAGCACATAAAAACACTTATTTTCAGTGGATGTTCAAAATGTCCGACTGTGACATACTGAGATGTGGCAAATCTTTGAACCTTAAAGATGCTTTAAGTCATGTAAATCTAATTTGTCTACATGTCCTAATGTTTGAACTGAATTGGCCTCATCAAACAAAATGACTGCCATAACCCTCCTCTTAACAAAGTGAGTATGTCACGTTGCCGTCGGCCTTTTCCTCAACAACAGTATGCAGGCATGCTACCATTGGCTCTCCCAATTATGAGTGCCAGCTTCAATTAGCTGAGACAATACACTTATTGATCAGAGTCCGCCGGCCGTTTGCACTCAGATATCCTCCTCCTCCGAGGTCATTCGACGAGCATCACAGCAGCCCGAATTATGCACTCCCACACAACTTGACAGGTTTTGTTTCACTATGTCAAGCTTGCCGTCAGAAACACAGTAGTGATGTTTATCATTTAGAGTACGCCTCTTGGATGACTGTGTCAGTTTTTTTCATTGACGCATTTGACACACCGAGTGTTTTTCAAAAAAGGCTAAATTGATCAGCCGACCATTTCAGCCCAGACTAAAATGTCTACAGCTATTGGATGAATTAAAATGAAATTTTATACGGATCTTAACAGTCACACACACACACGCACACGCACACACACATGCTACAGACTGACCCCCCCCCCCGCCCTTCCTCCACCCTCTGCTATCTCTCTCCAGAGATCAGTAACGTCTTGCAATCCTCTCTAGATCAATAGGTCATGTCATTATGCCGCCAGTGGAGTTTCAGCCACGACCCAGCACAACCTCCCAGGACTCTCACCGCACACTAATGACCACAAGCACACATATACACATACATACAAACACACACAACTTAAGGCCATATTTAGTCTTGTAGGAAAATATTTTACTATTTTAAGTTACATTTCTCTGGTGGGATTTATGAACACACTAATGACCACAGGTATAATGATGATGTTGACAGCTTTGGGAATCGACAGTAACCACTGTACACACAATAGTTATGGGACATTAGTTTTCTAAAAAGGCCTTCTTACGATGTGTAGACAACATAACTTCAGTCTGTCTTTGTGGCAAGTACAGTATTGATTGTTGGAGGTGAGAAAAGTAATGGCAGTAGCTGAGCCTCTGTGGTCTTTTCACTATGAAGCCTGTTTAATTGTTCTTTCTTTGTCCTTGATTTGCAAGGAAGGTTGAGTAAGGAAGTGGCTTTGGAAAGTATATTTAGAAAATGTGACTTCTGCCATTGTAAAATGACCTCTGAATAAATCCTCATAAGCCGAATACTTGGACTTGGAGACTTGCTACTGTGTACTCTGATTTGATGTTATTTTGTAAGAATTGCGTGGCAGAAAGATATACATTGAAACATTTAATTTTTCAGATGAATATTGTACTTAAAACTTCCAAACAAAATCCCATGATGACTCTTGCCTGAGAGGAGGAAGCAGACGGAAAAACGTCCGCGGACAGACAGCAGCAGCGTGCGAGACAGAGAGGTCCTGCGTGATGCACCACTGTGTGTTGTGAGCCAGCCAAGGATGTTTTGCTTCTTAAAAGGTGTTTCAGCTCCGTCCCTGGAGCAGTGTGAGGTTAGAGGGCTTTCTGCTGGGGGAATCGCAAGCCAGGCTGAACTAATGGCCCCTGACAGAGAGGAAAAAGGTTGAGAGGGGTTGGGATGGGGCTGTGATGGAGCGATGAGAGGCAAAAAGGGGAGGGAGATGTGGATGGTGGGCAGATTGATGGATAGCTTGCGAGAGCAAAGCGGGTTTGAGAAACTGAGAGGGAAGAAGGGATGGATGAATGACGGACACAAAGATCTGGTAGAAGAAAGAGTAGGAGGATTTTTGTGACAGATGGAGAGAGAAGCAGAAGTGGTTAGACTGGCAGTTTGTTAGCAGGGATTGGGTAAGAGGATTTGTGTGGGAGAAACACTTTGAGAAAGTTTCAGTCATTGAAATTCCAAGAAGGTTTTTGCATCGCGCAGTGTCATGCCTCAGCGTGCCTGAAGAAACAGGACAGAAACCAGTCCACCCCACTGTGCTCCTCAGTGTACTTGACTACTCCTGGAGATGTTTGCCTGTAGTCTCACAGTACTCCTCTGTCGCAGTGATGTTGCCTTCTCAGCCTTCTATTTGCTTTCAGCTACTACATGAAAATAAGTACATTTTCAGGGGGCTTGTTGACGGTGCTGACTTCTTGTATCTTTTGCCTCGTGATTTCTTTCTATTTCTCTGACTGGCCTCCGGACCCAGGGCATCCTCCTGCATGTTAGTGTGTTGGTAGGGTTGGAGATTGTCCATCCTTTGAAACATGCAGCTGTTTGTGTATGTGTGACACTCAAAGAGTCTGTTTCTTGTCACATCAATCGCTGTGTCAGCTGATCTAGCGATCTCTCGGTGCCCTCTTGAACCACCACACTGGGGAATATATCAGTTGGGTTTGTAACGTTTTGATCAAAGTTAGTATTTCTGTTTATTGACTGGCCTGATAATCAGCTGACACTGTTGATATTCATAAAATTGACCAACTCTTTAAATTCTGAATCCATTCAGAAATGAGTAGAGGGGCTTCTGAAGTCATCATATAATATCATGCTAACCTGATCTGCCAAATGTGTTGGTAGGTAGCACTGAGCTGCACTCTACTGTATTGTGCTTGTGCTCAACATCTATTATATCATAGCCCTCTTGTTGGATCGCTAATACTAAAATGTACAAGTTGATCTGCATTATTATGCGTTTTCTGGGGACTCCCCGAGAACTAGGCTATTTACCTTCAAGGGCTTTTCTCCAGTTGGCATTTGCACCGCCAATAGGAAAGTGACGTAAGCCGGCCGTTGCGAGCTGTTGTTTACGCGGCTAACGCCTTTATACAGGTTTTTAATTGCTGCATTGGCTCATGTGTTTGACCAATCACCGTACACTTACATCTACTCCCAGCGCTCTTGCAGGGACATTCCTTTTGTGCTGAGAGATAAAAAAAAAAGTCCGTTCAAAGGCAGTTCTAAGAACATTTTTGCAATGCAGAAACATTAAAAAGAGAGGGGAGGGTGTGAAAACACCTATTGACTTCAGCCAGCTCATCTCAACGGCAGCAGTTCAATGTGATCATTAAGCTGGATAAAGTGAGAAGCATTTTTACAAGATGCCGGCTGATAAATAAATGCTGTAAGGCAGTATCTGTGTAATTTTGCCTTGCTAGGCTCCAGCATTACCCATCACATGAAACACGGTCTGCAACCCTCTTAATTGTTATGTCTTGTTTTGCCTTCTGGCGAAATTATTTCAAGAAACACCCATATTCAAAATCAATCGATCATTGAATCGTGCTGCCATAATGTTATCGTCCAGCAATCCTTCGCCGTCTGACGCTCATGTTCCAAATTGAGCTCATACTGTAGATAAACTGGCAGAGGCTAAATACATCCAAAGACATCAAGGAAACCAAGGTGTAAACGGTAGGGCAAAATCTATGAAGGCAGACAAATTTGAGTCGTTTCACAGTATATATTGTCATATCTCCCAGTCCCATCAGTGCCTGTATTATCTAGTCCACATGTACACAAACGCCATAAGCCTACAGCTGTGGCAGATTAGTGCAGCTGAATTTCCTAGAATGCAGAGGACATGACGTTGATTGAGGTTTTCTCACAATAGCACTTCACGGAGTCGTGATCCATCCTGACAGGCATCGGCATGACAAGAAAAACGATGTGGTCAAGCTCTGTGTGTTTATGCACTGGCGTACACTCTGTCCATCAGCCATTCTGAAGTGTTTCTACTCTATCTCGTATTCCGTCCTCTGTCATTATCTGCTCTTTCCTAAGAAGCAGATAGAGCTGTGGAAAGCTGAGAGAAGGACTGCCAACTGTAAGGCTGCAGGCAAAGATCTTTGTCACTCAGTCCCCTGTCGTTGTCTCTTTATGCATCTCTCAGTCTCCGCCTTTTCCCTTCAACTCCCTCTCTCTCTGTCCCTTTCTCCGTCTTCTTGCTATTGTTCAAAGAGATGACTAGGAATCCTGAAAAGTAGCAGTCACCATTTCTTAAAAATGGGTATGTGTCGTAAGAAGAGGTCGTGTTTTTTTTTTTCTTTCTTAGTATGTTTCTCATTTCTTCTCACTTCCACTTAATATGCTCTCATTGGAGAACAATGCCAACTCTCCAATAAGCAGACGTCTTTAAAGCCATGAGCTCAAACAAACGTTCCTTGTTGTAGTGGCACTCATGTAGGGATCACAGATTAAGTTGCCGGTCAGCATTTTATATTGACCACAGTAGCCTCCAGTATACTCAGATATAGAAAATAAATGCAGGATCTGCTGTTCTAGGAAACAATGACAGGTCTTGGAAGTGATAAAATCTTATATTGGTGTCGAAAAAAATCATGGTCTACAGGCACTTGTAGTACAGTTATCATCTCTGCAATATATAATGTATTACCTTGAGCAAACTTCATATTATCACTGCTGTGATCATATTTAAACGTGGTCTAATTTGGCAACAAACTGAGAAAATTGCGAAACCTGAGCTGCTAAAAGCTCGGTACCTTCACATCTAAGCACTGATATGAGCCGAAGCGGTAATACATTATTGGCAGAAATATCTCATGCCCGACTAAATCCCCTTTCAAGCAGCTAATATTGACCTACAAAAAGGCAATCTGACCAGAAATGAGCGCTTATGCTCTCGGAAATGCGCCGCTCTCTAAAGACATCGGCTGCTGCTGTTTGTTTTCCTGTAGCGTCCTTGAGCGAGACATTGTGTCTTTGCCAGCTCCGGGGTTAAAAAGGTTGACGTACCAAACGATATGCACCCGACTACTAGGTCCATCACCAAACCCATGGACCTCGCCTCACTTCCAAATATACTCAACAGCAGATGACATTTATATCCGAGCTGTGACAAAGCTGCCAAGAGAGGTTGATAATTAATTTGCAAAGAAGGCTTTCTCCTCTGCAGAGACAGCCTCCAAAGAGATGAGACCAAAAAAGGTCACATCTCTCCCCTCCCCACCAACAAGAACACCTGGTGAATTAGAGGCGAGATTAGTAACACGGAAGGTATGACAGTGATATTATACCAGATGATGATAAAAATGTAAATGTGGCCTTAACCAACAGTTCAACAACTCTGTTTTGCTTTGCCTTGTGAAGCCCTCCTCATAAATAACTTGTTTTAGCTTCTATTTTTAGTCCTTCTCCTTAGTTTTCTCATTTTTTAATTTTAATTTTTTAACTTGTTTTTTCCTCTATTGCACTCGTGTCTCCCGTTCTTCAGGCTATTCTTGCTTTCTTTCTCTAATATCTCACTTTTATTTGTTAGTAATGTGCATGCTGATGCTTTTTCTGCAGTTGCTGTGTCACTTCATAAGAGAGTCAGCCAAAAGCCTCAAGTACAAGTATGAATGCTTCTGCTGTGCCCCATGTGGGTACGTTAGTGAGTCAGATCATGACTTTTTAAAAACTCAGTTCCTTTAAAATGCACTTTTCAGAATTTATATTTTATATGCTTTTTTCCCATTAGGAATTAGTAAACTTTGGGAAGCCGTTCCTATTTGATCCTTCTTCCTCGTGCCTCTTTTTTTGCATTCTCACCATCTGTCTCTCAGATGTATTTCATATAGGATTCCCACAAGCCCCTGTTCCTTCTTCCTTTTGTGAAGGACTTTTGCTTCAACAAAATATTCACTACTTTGGGGAAAAGAATAAATACACAGCAAGCCCTGTTATTTTTCTAAAAATAGCCCAGTTATGCTGATGTGCTGTGTGGGGCGCAGCGAATTTGACTGCGTATGTATGTCCTATATGTGTATGTGCTGTGTGTGGTCCATGTGTGGGTGAACATGGTGTCAAAGCATATGAGTGTGCATGTGGATTATCTGCAGGTGTGTATGTGTAAAACCAACACACAGTACCTTTTGCTGCAGAAACATACTGAAGGAGTGGGAACTTTGTCTTGGCCTTCATGTAACCTTGTAAGAAGCTTTGTTGTCTCCCTTTGGCATTTCTACCATCTGCTGTATATGGCTTTCTGTTTCACCCTGTAGAAAAGGCATGGAGTTTTTCTTATAGGTTTGAGGTTTTTCTCTCTGAAACAGAAAGAAATATGACTATAGAACTTTCCTAACAAACCAATACATGAAACTTAAATCTATTTCCACGTGTACTTTATATATATATTCTGTATTTGCACATATTTTATGTATTTAACTGGTTAGTACATTTAAAGTTCTTTTTTAAGATTTATTTTGCTGCATTACGACATTTCTGACTAGCAAAGGGCAGTAGACTCAAAATATATGCAAAAAGGCATGTTATTCCGTAAACCTCCAGAGAATACAGCGACATGGGCATCCACTTGGAGTTGTTTTGCTCTACACCTTCATTATTACGTTTCTTCACCAGCCACTTTTTCACTTTGGCCTCATCTATTTCATGCTACTTTGTAGGGACTGTGGGTACAAATATCATAAGGGAGGGTTGGATTTAATTTCAGTAGGGAAAAATCGGAAAGAGAGAAAAGATTTCTTTCTATCCTACAGATGGAGTCCTCTTCAGAGGAACACTCCAGTGACACCAGTGACCAGTAAAAAAGTCTTAAAAGACATTTAAGCACTGGGAAACAGTCTGTATATTCCTCAGGGTAAAGTTTCATTTCTGACCAAGGCTAGTTTCTGGAGAGAGACTTCCAGATTGTGGATGCCAGGTGGAGATCCAAAATACTGTATAACTGTGCAGCCATGTGATGCTCCGCACACTATTATAATAAATGGTTTCCTTGGTCTGTTGACTTGTTAATAAATATTGATGGTGAGCTGGAGGAGGGTTCTTCCTGATTCCAGGCTGGGGAGGCAGAATATTTCCGAGATGTGGATGGCAGGTGGCAATGCAAACCAGGTTAGCTGAGTCGGCACAATATTATAATTAGGTATCTCCGGTATTCTCATAAATATTCATGTTGGAGGCCGGTGTACTGGAGGAGACCTCAGAAAGTTTCTCAGGGCCCAGTGGAGATAAGCTGTCCAGCTACTTTACACTGGGCATAAACCAGTGTGATGGGTGCTGGTGGTAGGGAGGGTGTGCACCTGTACCCACACTCGCACACTTCAAAAACTGTGTGCACATTCATCAGTCATGCACATATACCATGCACAAGAAAATCTGGTGCAGGTGCACTCATGAATACCAAGGATGTGTAGGATGTGTGAATCAACCTTGCATGAGGATGGCGTGTAGCCTTGGTTTCAACGCCACATTTCACCACCTGGAAACACCCACTTTCACTTATCACCGATTCCTTTCCGTTTCGCACCACAATTCAGTTGAGTCATTCAGATCTTTGAGGAGAGCGTATCAGCTGGAACAACACACTCTGCTGTGTGCTAAACATGTATTAAGGTTGTTTAATCCTTTTCAAACCGTTTATTCGTCCGCCACTGTCATCCATCTTCCAATCAACAATACTCTACATTGCCCCGGTTCGCTCCATATCCACCCTGCTCAGATGAGCAAGCAAAAACCTGGACTGACTTCACTGGCTGACCGAGTCTGGCTAGGAGAGAGACCTGGCTAACACCCTAAACAAAAACAAAAAATGAGAACACAGAAAGTGAAACGGGCTTAACATACAACTAACAAGAGGAGCTCAAATACACAATTTATCTGCCTCTAATTGTATATATCCCACTCACACACACAGTTTATATGCATGGATTACCTTCTTTAACACATACTATACGCACATAGATGCACTATGTATAATATGTGTATTTGTTGAATACATCTTATTTGTCATTGGGAGGCCAGTCCATCCAGTAGTACATTAATCCATACTGAAGGTGCAATTTTCACAAACATCTGAATATCTGAATATAGCCTGGCTTACACTTCAGTCATGTTGATGTTCAAATGCATAATGTAGTACAACTCACAGAGCTAAAATCCTTAGTAACATATTTCTTCTCTCTCTAATAGAAATGTTAAGCTATTTATTTTTTTACGAAGGGCGGTGAAACCATTTTATTAACGTTCTCAGCACGACACCATTGGGGGATATTGGTTTCAGGAGAGGTTGCATGAAAGCCCGCATGACTAACCTCGATGCACAGGGCAGCAAACCGATCATTATGACAATTGAACAGGGTCTTGATCATCCTGAAGGGTCTGATTTTGCAAAAATGTCTTGCTTGCTTTATTATCCCACTGATGACATTGCTACCTGCCATTGATCATTTTGCACGAAATTAATCATTTTGAATGTAATCAATTTATACCATTCTGCAAAGATGAACTGTCTGCAGTAATGTGTTTTTGGCACAACACGTCAGAGGTAAACGTATCTACTTCGGAATTGAACAGTTGATATATAACGGGTGTGGAGGGGATGCTGAAACACTGATACTCACAGGAATGATCAAGGAGACATGTTTGGCCTATTGTATTAAAAGAAACAGATCCCCTTAATTAGTTTATGGGATTCCAATCTACTGAAAGTGTCTGTCCAATATGTAAAGAAGAAGGTGAGAGAAACAGGATAAAATGTCAATGTTTTTGTTTAAACAAATGAACTGAATAAATGTCGTTTTGACAAGAAGCAGAAGTGTCAGGAACGGCAGGGTGTGGAGGAGGAAAAGAGGGACCCAGATGCGTACTGCAGGAATGAACTGGCTTTAATAGAGACCACAACAAAAAGTCACTTACAACAGGTAAAGCAACCGGGGAGCTGAAGAAAGGAAAACAACAATACAGAGCTCATCCACACTGCGACACACAGCACGAACACGGACAAGGACGCCACAGAGAACCAAGGCACTGAACGCACTTAAATACACAGGACACTAACGAGGGGAGGGACCACAGGTGAACACAGGGGAACAGGTGAAAACACTTCAACAATCAGGGAAACACAAGGTGGCAGAGACGGGACGCAAACTCAAACTCAAACACAGGAGAACCAAAGCGATAAACCACGCAACCCAGAAAGCATGACACAGGAAACACAACCATTCACACGGACGTGGGGCCTGACAAGAAGCTGCTGTACTTTTATATTTAATGTAAGTGGATAAATATGATTAAATGAGATTATGGTCTATGCAACAGCCTTGACATTAACTCAAAATGGTTGTATGGTAGGAATTAATTACATTGACGCTGATGCTGGTGGCTACACAAATTGCCTGTTACATGCTTATCACACCAGGATATTCAATACATAGTAAAGACACACACACACACACACACACACACACACACACACACACACACACGTCCTTAAACACTACTGAAACATATTTCCTTTGCCTTTATGTGAACATTTGTGGCCTTTGGTTGGAAGGTGTTTTCTTTGGGGAAAACACACAACCACACTTTTGTCTCGCTGACATGCCGAAGGTGGCAGTCTGGCTGGAATTGCACTCACCCAAGGGCATCTCCTTCCAGATGTCCGGTTTGTGGGACCCCTGGATATTATGGTGTGTGTGTGTTTGCTGGGGATACAGGTGTTGTTGCTCACATGGAATTCATATTTAAACTCAAATTCACAGTTTGTGGAAGGATCATCTGTGCACTTTGATCAATTTAGGGCTTCCCTAAGCTTTAAGCTCAGCCCACTTTTGTGTGTGTGTGTGTGTGTGTGTGTGTGTGTGTGTGTGTGTGTGTGTGTGTGTGTGTGTGTGTGTGTGTG
>JAVQJF010129979.1:0-22981 GCA_036023855.1 Gadopsis marmoratus
CCCCCCCCCCCCCCCCCCCCCCCCCCCCCCCCCCCCCCCCCCCCCCCCCCCCCGCCCCGAACCGGGGCTCGTAAGACCCAATCAGGAAGCGACCGTGGATGTTTGCGTTATCGTTTTAAAATGTCCGTTTCCGCCAGTCTTCACTAATACATTTCAAACTAAAACAGGTCTGCAGTGTTTTAAAAAATGTCCCTGTTTTAGGGGTTACAAATCAAGTAGTGTGGACGTAGCAAAAGTTATGCGTTTAAAAAAAACAAAAACGTATTAGTGTGGCTGTAGCCTAGATTTCAGGTCATTTCAGTTTCACCATAAACATAGTTTGACCACCTAAGAGTACTGATAAGCACTACAATGTCTTTCTCAATACGTATCGCAATTAAAACATTTAAAATCTAATGGATTTTGATCAAGATTGTTTATGTAAAAACAATATATATACTTATTGGTGGATAATTACCATTCTTGGGCAATGCAAGTCCAATATTTATTGTCCTTTTGTTTTTTGGCTGGGAAATATTAGGCTCTTTAGCAGCTAAACGCTCCAATTAGAGCAACGACAGTTCGTGGGTTAATCAATTAGTCATCAGGAAATTAATCTGCAACTATTCTGATTATTGATCAATCATTTGCCACTTTTCTAGCAATTCAACATTAGCCGTTAAAAGCTTCTCAAATGCGAGAATTTGTTGTTTTTTAGTCATAATATAGAATAATTCAACTATTTACTGACATTTTATACACAAAACAATATACACAGCCTTAACTTCAATATGTTCACCAGCTACTCGCTAACTATGGTTGTCTGCCATTTGGTGCTGGGTAGAGCTTTTTATCTAAGAACAGCTGCCTGTTCCTGCTGAAAACAACACCTTGAGAGTGGACCAAAACATTAAAGTTGTGAGTTGTAAAACCAAAAACAACAAGGTGAAAGATTCTATAAAACTCCTTAGATCTGCAGAGTCAGGTGATGACTCTGTTATCCCCATGTTTGTCACTACAGGTGACCTCTTTCACATACAAGTTGTCATTTGATCCATTGTTAAAATAAAAAAATGTTGATTAAAGCAGCTTTAAAATTCACCTGAGCAAAAAAAGGTCCTCACCAGCACTGCAGGCAAAGAATTATCACTCAAAACAGCCTAAACTTACAAGTAAGGTGAAAACCACTGTTCTTTAATGTCTTGATTCATCTGGGTAGTGAGTGAGAAACTCACAAGCCACAGTCCAAGTTCACCACTGCTCACTGTGTGCCTTTTCCCACCCTGGTCATGTTTTGGAGTCAATTAGCTTAGCAGGCAAAGGGTTGATTGTTAGAGAAAAGAGCCTGTAACTAAAAGGCTGGGAGGCTCTAATCTAAACTGAAGTGGAGGGAAAACCAACAAGTCAATTACCTCAGAGGCTCACTGTGAGGCTAATGGACAACTCGCATTCACTGTGTATAAGCGGGATGGACGAAAACATTTTGTTTGAAATATGATGTGGTTACACTTTCATCACGACAGCAACAGCATGCTTGTCAATACTTAGGTATGTGTATGCAACTTCCAAGAAATAAAAAGGCACCATCAATCACTGCAAATGCACGCTTCATAGCCTTTGTTCAAAGCAGAGCTTTGCAAGATGAAAAGTGAATTAAATGAGTCACTGTGTAAGAAAAGTGATAAATGGGAAGTACAATAAGCAGAAGGCTCAAGAACTGGACAAACGGCAGACAGCTCAGTTATGACAGGGGTCCTTAGCCAGGTATGGGAGAGTAAAACCATCAGCTGTACCTAAACTTTGCAGTAAATGCTTCCTTTGTGCGAAAAGAGAGCAATATTGAGGCAGAATTAATTGAATGGTGTGATGGGACAATAGAGACGTTCAGTAGCCGTTACAGTGCGTCATTAGATTATGAATACAAATCACCATGGAGATTATGTGTCTGAAACACAGGGTAAAACAAAAAGCCAAGGTCTTTCAGAAAAACTGCAGCTGTGAAGAAATCTCACTTTACAGAGAGACGATTTACCTCTAAGGCTGCTTTCAGACAGAATCAGACGTCGCGGCGATTCGACATATGCTAACCAGCAGTGCCAGCTTGAAGAACGACGCAAGCCAAGAGACTACACGGCAATTAACATCTTAGTACTCCTCTTTGTAACAGCTGATAGTCAGAGCCCATCAATCAGTCTCTCTTCCATCTTTACAGTTTCTCGATAAACAGTGAATAGAATATTATGGTAAACCGCTAACGCTAGTCTTTCTTCACCTGGGCGTCCGCCGGTCTGATCGGCAGCATGATTGGCTGCCAGTGTGATGTCGGGTTGCGTTTCTCCAAAAGTTTATTCTGTTTTAACGTTTCGCCACAGGACACTGCGTTTTTCCCCCCAGAACCCCCACTGCTGCAACCTGAATGCAGTATACCCGTTCAAATGAAATTAAGGATAATAGTGGGGCACATAACCTCCCATAAAATGGCGATTTGTTATTATTACACTTTTCCGTACAGATAAAATACAGGAGATACGTGTTAAGAAGTTCTTTTTTGAGGTGCTGGTAGGTCTTTATGCTAAGATAAGAGGCTGCTTACAGACATGAGTGTGGCATCAACCTTCTCATCTAACCCTGGGAAAGAAAGTTAAAAGCGCATTTCCCTATTTATTTAAAAATCCCTGCTTTTTCAAACACTACTTCAGGCACCAGTTCATGTCAAACAACATGCAGCCTGCTTAATTACAGTCCATAAAAACCTGACATGTTTTTATATAACACACCACAGTGGACTCCTGACAGTTATTGTCGGGCCTGTAGCTTGAACCTGCATCAAAACTTGCAATCAACATATTTCCTTCCTCATCAAATTCTTCTGAAATAAGTTTAACCCACTAGAAAATCCTTGAAACAAAACGATTACTGTTGAGGCACATTTCTATGCACATGCTTGACCTGTGGGCTGATCAGTTTGCCCATGCATCCCGCACAACGCGCTGATGATGTGTGCTGTGCTGTAATCACATCTGCGTGTGGATTAAGTGTTTGAGCTGTGGGGCAGAGAGACCAAGAGACGGGGTGAACTTCGGGGAGAAAACGAGAAACTGAACGAGACAGAAAACAAGAAAGTATGAAAATAGAAACTGAATCCATGTACCTGATACAGACGTGACAGAGCCAGGAACAAACAGTGAACTTGTTAGCAAGAAAGAATGAGAAAGCTAAGTACACCAGAAGCCTACCTGATACAATGTGTTGCTGGTAGTTATAAGAGCTGGGAATTGCACCGATAGGAAGAGAGGCTTTGGGATTCCCCGGCTGCGCTTCCTCATCATCCTCGCCAAAGTGGTGGACTTTCTCATACTTCTCCAAGTATCTGCGGAGGAAGAGAAGAAATAAATAAAAATCTGACAATGAGCCATGGCTTGCTTACCGTGGATTTTGCGCTCTACTTTCTTTCCAAGAGTTGAGTGACTTCCAATTAATTTTTTTAATTACGCAGGCATTTTTCTGCGAGCACAGAAGCCTTGTTCAGAAGTTGTTTCTCTATGATACAGAGTACAAATGCCTATCTTATGGAGGACCGAAGCTGCCAGAATCTAAAAAATAACATAAAAAAATCAATGTCCCCCAGCATCAATATGCAAAACTCCTTGATCTGAATTTTAAAATAATTTAGCAAGAAAAAAAAAAAACTGTATTCATGTTACAAAAGAGAAGCTACAATGTTAAAGATAATTCTGTTTTTATGAATAATATATTTATTACATTTTTCAAAAATACAGAGAACAGCTCAGACATAACATTACAAATAAAATGAGTAGGTAAAATACAAATGATGGCCATTATATCCTTCCCCAACCCCAAGATAATTCTGTTTGTTTAAGAGGAAACTAATTGGACTGTAAAACCTATTTAATATTATGCCACGATGAATAGTCAGGGTATATGTAGGGATCCTGAAGTTAAATTCCAGACCTTTTAAGACCATGTCAACATATTTTAAGACTGCAACGCCACAAGGTTATCAGAAACACACCTCAACATTTTATTGTATTTTATTTATTAGTAGTATACCTGTACATTTATTTTGAGATTGCTTATTTTGACATAATTCAGATCAGCCGGGAGGGAACAAAACACAAGAGAATAGTGGCTAACCCAAAGGCAAGGTTTACTCAAAGTAATAAGAGTAACATACTCACTCTCTCACATTAACAAACATTTCTATTTGGCCTAAGAAATACAACATTGGCCATAAATGATATTAAAATCATACAGTCTGTCTGAATCTATGTTCCAAAAACATAATGCCTCTTAAAATGCAGATTAAGATGTTTTAAGTAAGTTACTTAATTTTTGATAAACTGATTTAATACCTTTCAAATACTTTTTTTTTACCCCGCAGATACCATATTGGGCAATATCAGGGTATGTTAAAGTAGCGTATGAGCGACCTTGAAAGCATCTCAACATGTTACACCACTAACATTTAAAACAACATTACAAGGGCCATCCCGGTTTGAAGGGAAAACAACCTGTTGTTGATGCCAGACAGAATACTCAAACACACACGAGTGGCATCGCTGTCAGATATAAAGGGTGAAATGAATGAATCACCATTTCTGTAGCAGGTTCCATCATTACAAAGGCTCTACAACCGGACATACGGTGAAGGAGACTATTTGCTGAGACAGCAAAATGCACCCTCATGTAAATAAAACATGGCAATGGAGCTTAATCCATCTGACTTCATAGAGTAGCCTAATGTACCAAGACACTCAAAGTGACCTCAGCCCTACGAGTCAAAAATCTTTCCTTTACTACTTACAGACCACCGTTTCAGAAGCCAAACGAAGGAATTTTCAGCTGGAGGAATTTAACATGATTTCACAGCAACCCAGTAAAACTAAAAACTACACACAGATGAACATGCGTAGGCCAGGATGGCTGGGAGACAAAAAGCATCACCTATAGGCCTATAGACAATGAAACATCGACAGAAAAACAAAGGGAAAATAGTTCACACATTAATTCCCCCCATATGGTCTGATTAGTTTGAGAAATACAGAAAGACCACAGCAACAAGTTCTTAGACAACGTGGAGATATTCACAATGTTACCTTGCAGAATACACCTTTAACTCAGGATAAAACATGAATCTACTTAGGACATCGGTGTACACAAAAGGATAACTCAAAATGGTGAGGCCATCTTATTGCTCTGCACATTCAGAGTTATTTACACAATTTAAGCGTTTAATTCTAAAATGCAACTTGATAGTTGCCATGGTGAGCTTTCATCTAACTTTACTCGCTTTGGCAATCGCTTCTATGCTTTCAGAAGCCCAAAAGTGCTAAGAGAAGCATGATCCACCTAGAAACCGGGACTAAAAAAAGAGCAATGCACAATGTGAGACACGCAAAGCAGGTCCTTGTATGTTAGAGGGCTGATGAGTGTCACTGCAGCATTAGCCAGTAATATGACTGTAAAAAAAAAAAATTTAATAATAAAATGAGTGTAGATTTCACCACGCTGATTAGAAGTTGTCCGTACAGTGTCTATATTACTGTAGAAGCAGTTCATTCTTTACAGTAACATTTCAGAGAACCTTTAAAATGTCATCATAATTATCGGCTTGAACACCTATTTTCGAGTTCAGATAAAACTAGTTTAAATTCAAATATGTAGATGAGGTTTTCTGTATTCTCATCCGAGTAGTGCAACAACCTACAGTAGAAATAAGTGAAGTGCCTGCAAAAACATACAGCAGTGAGCCAGCAATTCCTCTTTAACTGTAATCATTCTCCATTCCTGTGATCTTGACAAGTCTGCACTCAACTTGGGCTAAAATATTCCCCATGAGCACGCAACTACTAATTCAGGCTTTCTTGGATTTGATAAACACCTCGTAATAATGCGGCGAAATCTTCCAGATAAACAATAACACACACATGCAGAAAAATACCTCAGCAGTGATAGTGTGGTGAACCCTGCCTGTGTGGCAGTGAGTCACCGAGCAAGCGCCTGTTTCTGAATGAGGCCCCGCGTGTTCATCGTGGCCGAGGTAATCCCCCGTCCGCTGGCTGCCCGTGTGACACGCTGGACTATATATACACACACACACACACCCAGCCTTCATTTGTATAGATAAAGTGTGGGGCGCGTGCGAAAGAGAGAGCGCACGAGAGATAGGCCCCAGTCTGGACTGCAGCGTCATCAACCGCTGTCTGGGCACAAGCAAGGAAAGGGCTGTGGATAAAGATGGGTGGGGGCATGGGAAAGAATGGGGGGGGCAACTGCAGCTGCTCGTGTCTGCACTTCCCGTTTTTTCATATATGCATGATGAGAGGAGCATCACTCCCCTCCCACTTGACTAGCATGCGACTACCAACCAACAGAAACCAACGGGCTTTCATCATTTTACTACAACGGTTTAGGGAAATGTGCATTTTATCGCCGCTAGTACTGAGGGAGGGCTTCCCTCCAAAATAATACCAGTGCACAGGGTGGGAACCTGGAAAGGCACGAGAGGTGACGAATAGACGGAGTTGCAAACACACATTTCCATTAGTATTGTGTTATTTACGGTCATCTTGATCACACCAGTGCACATACTCCTGGTTTCCATTACTCTCAGCTGCCTGGCTGCCCAAAGGCCCTCTGTGAATGTGTGTGTGTGTGTTTGTGTTGGTGAATGTGTGTCGGTGTGTGGGAGTCGATTGCCCCCTGCTGGACGTGGACGCAGACATGCAAAACACACTTGTGCTGCCAATTTCAGGACAAATGCTTGCTGGGATTTATAAGGGAGCCGGCTGTCCAACACAGTCTGAGGATGGTTTGCTCTGTCAATTATTACGGGACCATTTACTGATGGCACAGCCAATTGAGAAAATACTATAAAAGTTGGATCATTTACAGAACGGACCATTTGATGCCCCAAAGCAAACTTAAAGTCACGATGAAGCGTAGCATAAAGCAAATAAGATGACAACATTCATATCAAAAGACATGGCTCATGAATCCTTAAAACAATGGAAAGTGAAAACCATCAGTTACTTATATTGTGCTCTAATGGTATTCCTGTGACTCGTGTAAGTGCAAAGGAAAAGTCTGTTTTCACCTATGTGGTCAATGCATGCATGCACATGGAATGGTCAGCACACAAAAAACAAGCTGTACTACTGTAATAAAACTCGAGCTTTTTATGATTGCAGACATTTCCATTTAAGTTATCAGCCTGGTCAAGCTCGGTGGCACAGTAGATCAGTGGTTAGCAGTGTTTCCTGGGTTCAAACTAGGCTTTCTGCAGTGGAGGAATTTCACACTACGTCTACATCTGTGAATGTAGTTATTACAATGTGTGACAAAAGTTGATGTTCAGTCATAAACTGACAGATGACAGCTGTCTTCATTAGCTGTCTTGAGTCATGGTTACACCACCTGCCAGTTACGGAAATGCTGCGACTGCAGGTGTTGCCCAAGTCCATGTGGCTAGCTAGCCATCTCTGGCTATCTCGTAGTAAGTTTTAGAGACTGAAGAAGTGGCCAGATCAGGGATCGTCCCTGCCATTTAGCCAAATTGCTAACGCTAGTTAGCCAGGAGCCGTCAGATATCTGTGTTGAAACCGATTATTAATCTGAATCTCTGAGTTGAAGCATCAGGTACAAACAGTCCACAGCTGTGTGCAATACATTTTTTAATATGCATAATGATCGCAGCCTTGCAGGTGGTGCAGGTCTCTTATTTAACATAGTCCTAAAAAAGATGCCATTTTAATCTTCCCACATTTTTGCATGGAAAATAACCATGAATTGTCCCCCAAGCTATAATAGTTTTTTTGCCCATATCTCACAGGCTTTTTCAAAATTTTGTTCAATGGCATGTGGGACTGTGGAAAATAAAATCACAGATGATAGTGCTCACCACAATAAACCTGACTAGGTGTATACAAGGCTCCTTGTATACACACGAGTTTCTTCTTTCACCAAAATGTTAACAGACGTCTCTGCCTTTACTTAGGAACAACTAAATGCAGAGAACAAAGCTAGATTCTACATCCACTGTTATGTACAATGCAGAACTGTTGATCTGCTGGTTAGCAAGGAGACTGAGAGAAGGAGATTAGGCTATCAGTGGTGGCCAACACTGCTGGAGGGTAGGTCAAATTACAGACGGGCTAAAAACACAATCTCAAGAGCCTTCAGAAGTTATCTGCGATAGCAAGCTTGTTCTACTGCTCTTACTTTGTTAAAAGTCTCTTGTTAGGCCACGTCTTTATCCATAACCTGTCGGCATCTGAGCATCTCCCAAGTCTGAGCAGTAGCTCAGATGAGGCGGGGGGGGGGTTACAAACACAGCTAATGCAAGTCAGATCAAAAGGCCACTTTATCCAGATGTTGCAGACGAGTGGGAGAGTCTCGGCACACACAGAAAACCGAGTGGTACTAACAAGTATGATGGTACCCAGAGCAATCTCATAACCAGGTGTGAAAAAGAAAAAGCACCCACTGAGCCGAAAAAGGTAGTGAAATCTGTCTGTGGTGTTAGGCTGGGCGACAGTTGAAGGATTCCTTTTCAGTGCAAACAGTCATATCACACGTTGTCTTTTATGCAATTGAATGACAAAATCGGGTGTATATTGCCTTAAATAGGTTGTCTGAAAATCAAGACTTGACATCGAACTCAACATTAGCCACACAGTTTGGCACTATTACCTTCAAGAACAACTTCAGCACACAAAGAGATAAATAGATACATTAATAGAAGCAGTGGCCTCCAAATAATTTGCACGGCCTATGATACCAACTTGATTACTACCATTTTTATTTTATTTAATCCATTTCATTCTATTAACTAAGATTGGTTTTTCACATTTTGTCACTTTCATTTCTTAACTTTTTCTTTCATAATCATAATTGTGATTTGGCAACACATGTCAAATGGCATGCCAATAAAGCCTATTGAATTTAATTTAACTGACTGGCTGCTCTGTGAACTCTGTGTAAGAGTAGAGGGTTCCCTGTGTGTTCTCCACACAGGTATTGGCTTTTGAGCTTCTGTTTCTCTACAGCGTAAATACTTCACTGCAGAACTTTCTCAATCTTTGGCTCCCATTTGGAAACCCGCATGGCATCGTTTGATGTGCCGACCGGGTCGCAGGAGATCTTTCAGACTGATATAAATTACAATTTGACATTTTTTCATTAAAAGAAACAAACTCAATAAGTTTGAAATACTATAACTTATAAGCCACTTGCAGCTGGCTGGAAAATAGAGGGAAATTACGCAACGCTCAAACTCACATGACAACTAAAATACTGTCTAATTGCTGGGGCCGTGAGAATTTCAGGCCCTGAAAGTGGGGTCACAAGCTAGTAGGGCAGCTATAGCGTGGTGTTAGCAGAGGATTCATATTAAAATGTGAAACACTCAAGTATCAACTGAAATGAGTAAAGCTGTGTCTCTGATTCCACCTGTTTTCTAAACTGCAAACAGATGAAAGTGTGGCGTAATTATTTGGCTGTACAGGAAGCAGCATGTTCAACTTTACATTACTTGGTGGTAGTTGATTCAGCAGAAAGAGAAATTAGTTAAGAGCTGCTTTCTTTTTTCAATAATCACTGTGATCAGTAAAAACTGTCCAACTTGCTCATAATATATAGCCTGGGTCAAGAGCTGAAACCTGATCTGTACTTTACTACTGCAACCAGACACTCATAAATCAAAATACCGTCAACAGATTACTGCTGCATGTGTTCATCAAATCAAGGTTTGATTTAAAAATGCCCTCTGGGTGACTATTAACCTCCCAACACATACCTTGTGACAGGACAGGATATCACAGAGGAACATTCTCCCCATTAAATAGTTAAACAAGGCCAAAGTTTCTTCTTTTACACATTTCCAACTATGTGCACAAACCTAATCCAGACAACAGATAGAACAGATTTGCGCCAGCAGAGAGTTCCTAGACGCCGGTGCCTCCTGGGCCTGATTTCTGGATGCAGTGGAGAGGGCAAACAAAGGTTGAACCAGGGTATCTGTCACCTGAGTTGGCTCCCATGTTCAGTGTGCTGCAGTTTGGAACAGAAGTCAGAGACTGTAGCAACATCAGAAGCCTCATTTCAAACCACCTTTCACTCACTCTCAAATTACGACATGCGCCTAGCAGAAGTGGATTGTATTTTTACTGAAAAATCAGGAATCCGTGGCCGCACGAGGGTTGAGAGCTTAGCACAAACTGTTGCCAAATCATTTGAAAACTCCTAACAGAAGAGGAGAAGCGTGGAGATGTGAGACCGAACTGACTGAGAATCATCCGAATTAGTGTAGCCGCAGGACAACTGGAAGCAGCGGTCTAACCCGATCCACTGAAACAGAGTGCAGAGTACACAGATGTAGAATGTAAACGTATGGCAAATTATGGATACGTAAAAAAGGGAAGAGAGGCAAAAAAAGAGGAAAGAATGTAGGTGCTATATTGTAATACTGTTTAAAAACAAATACAATATCCCTTTACGTCTTTCCTCAAAATGGGGTTGTAGAAGCTCTGGCCAATATTATTTAACACCTGCCCTTTATATCGCCCGTTATGCTTGGCAACATCTTACAGTAATGTCTCCCTGATCAATAATTCTCTCACTCTCCTGCCTGAACACCTCTCATTTTAAATTTATATATTTTTCTACAATCAAAAACAGAGCTGCGTTTCAACAATGCCCTTAGTTTGTCAGTGGGAGTTACCAACGCTTTGATAGGTTGGCTCTTTCCTCCCATCCCTAATGTTGAAATTAAATCAGCACCATTGGTACAACTGATGTCAAAGCAGTGCTTCAACAAGTTGAAAACGAGCAGGAAAACGGTTTCTGGCGAGCGTCGCTCACTTATTACCGAGTGACATTTCAGATATCAAATAGACAGCAGCAGAAGCTGGCACTGAACTTCAGTGCTGCTTATTACTCTGCTCTGAGTGGGAAGTGCTGATCATCCTATCCATTCACACAGGGAAACTTGGTCAGAGAGACAGACCAGAAAAGTCAAAAGCTTGATCCCTGCAGCAGCGAGGTCCTTCCTGCTAACTCATTTTAAATCACTCTGGTAAGAACAAAGCATCAGGAATTGGCACTAGACTTGACAACTTGAAGGTGGGCTTGGTAAATGTCACAAATACCCAAAACTGAGCCAAATAACTAACTATCTCATTAAAATGTTACTTAATCCTGCTTTCTAGATATCTAATCATGACCTACTGGAGGGATTCCCAACCAGGAGCACTTCTGCAGTTACCAGGGGGTACGGGGACAATTGTGAAGCAGTGGGAATTTTGGGAAAAATATAAATTGTGATTTGATTATGAATATATCCACGTGTGTTTCAGAGAAAAAAACATCAACACACAAGTAAGGTTACAACTTTGTGTGATGCTGATCTTTATAGTTATAGCCACAATAACTTACCAACTAGGGTAGTCTGACTGCACAAGACATGCCTCAGTTGTCCACCAACCTGAGTCAGTTATAAGTTGATTATGACAGAAAGACTAGCTGGAAAAAAAGAGAAAGATAAATATACTCTAAATGGTTAAAACAACCAGTACAATAGTACAAATGCAAACTTGGCCAAAACTACCAAAAACAATTTTTTTTTGCATTGAACAGTACAATAAAGCCATCCCTCTATCAAAGGGGTATGATAAAGGGGTATTTAGGCCCACCTGACAGGGCTGTGGGGGCGCGTCAGACAGAAAACACACATCTATAAATAATGTGTTGTCGGTACATTCACGGCGACGTCTTTCAAATGCACACACAGCTTATAGACGCATGTCTGGGAAACCTGTGGTTACAGACGGCCATTCAACTGGATAATCAAGATTAACACCTGATATTAGCAAACATCCACCCATCTTAAGTATCCTTGAGTCGACACTCTGAATCTGAACCAGCTCCAGTGAGCACATATCCATCTCATAACAGACTATGACCTCCCTGGGCGAAAGGGAAAATGAACACATGAACCCCCCCCACCCACCCACCCACACACGATTAGGCTACATTATTAGCCCACTTTTGACTGGAAAAGGTGTAGATGGAAAAGAATGCAGCCTTAGTTGAGTTGAGTGAGGCAAGACAGGTCTAGCTGCCTCTGACATTCACTACACCGAACTGCCTTAGATAAACTTTACAAAAGTAGCTCGAAGCAGCTCCAACGGCTGTTGAGGGAGGAGCATGATCACATCAGCAGCATGTCGGTCAACTCAGCTGTCAGGCCTCCTTTTGCTCATGCACCTTCCAGAAATATTTTGACAGGTAATTAGTGACTTAACTGTTCTTCTGAGCAACACAGGTGAACATTTCAGGTGGGGGGGAAAAAAAAAAATAAAAAACCTTTGCACTACAGCTCCTTCCATGCAACGAACGGACGGTTGTTTGGCTGCTTCAGAGCGGACCGTTACACCAAATGACATGACCTGCTTCTGAAAAAATAAAGTGTTGCACTGTATTCTGTAACTCACACCAGATAATAAGAAGCTGGATAATAGTGGTTTGTGGCCATTATGGTAGCCAGAAAGACCTAGACTAACTTCAGCAGCACTGTGAGGCTACAAGCGTTTCTCTGCTACAGAGCTGTAATCCCCTGCAGGCAGGTGCTAGTGATGGGAACAATCCTTGCATGGAGGTAAGGGGGGGGGGGAGAAGAAATGGTGCACAAAGAAATGTAGCAACACCAAAAACCACAAATGCCAGCTGTTGGGGGAGAGCTACACCAAACTCCCATCACTGGCAGCTGACTACCGTGTTGAGGCTTGGAGGCTGATTGCAAGACATGTTACTGCACCTGGAGCTCCTCGATCATTAGCGTTACACCAACACCAAATGCCCCGTGGCTACATTTTTCAGAAAGGAATAATCTAGCATTAGTTTATGATTTAGGGCCATTACAGACACACGTGTGTTCCAAAACTATGTTCTTATGTGGAAGAGGTAAGTGGGTACCTACCTAAAAGGTACACAATATAGTCCTTTGCTTTGCCTGTCACACTATATTGTAGTGCTGCTGCTTCCTTGCAGAGCATAGAGGCAAGATCCTGCTGACTGCATCTGAACAGTTGTAAACACTTCCCACATGCTACCTGCGAAGACCGAGAGCCGAGCTACTTACCGAAGGTAGTACTGTTTTAAAGCAAATGCAGCGTTGGAACAACTCCTCGGAAAGTTAAACTCCTCTCCAAGTTCAATCCATTGGCTTTTGTCAGAGACCTGAAGGGGGGTAAATGAGTTCGTCAGGAGATTAGAAAACAAAAACACAGAAAGAAATATAGCAACAACAAAAATGAGCGGTTACACTGCAGCCATCTGGTCTGCTACAGGTCCCCCCCCCCCCCAATGAGGCAATATCAAAATCACTAATCAATAACTTTCTCAAACTGCTTAAAATATCTGAAAATACTGCAATTACCTGGCAACCCATTTGGCCAAATCGCATTTAATTAGCTACTAATGCGTTTGTTAGACGCAACGTATTTACATCGGACACAGCAGTAAGTACAACAGCCTGACTCCCATTAGAATACTGTCGTTACTGTGGAGGCTAGTTAGCACTATAGCTAACACGCTAACTTGACTTTTCCCCCCATTTTGACGTCAAAAGCCAACGAGGCTAAACTCCAGCAAACTGTCCGCATCCCAAAGCAAACGCATTAGCTCGCGGCGAGCCGTTTGGTTTTGGGAGTAACGTCGGGTTCTGGTACAGTGCACTGTGTTCACTACACGGGCCTGTGAGGCCTACATTTTGAGACCAGCCATGAAGCCGAAGAAAGATGGCCATGGCGAGAAAGACAAACCAAGCTTCCCCCCCCTGGGTGAAAACTACCGGCAAAAGCCCGAGCGCCGCGCCGTGCCCAGCGCGGCGCTCCCCGAGGCCGGGCTCCGAGCCGATAATCGATGTTAAACGTGCCCGCTAATTTTGAGTCGCTCCGACTTGCACTCTGCCTCCGAGCGGGTTGGACGCTCAATTCAAAGCGCACAACAAACACAAGCCACCACATTGCATAGAGATACATGGCAAACTAGCACAAGGCCAACGCCGACCCCGCTGACGTTCCCCCGGAGTGCCGCACTTGTCCCGGGGTGCCCGCACGGGAGTTGTGGCGCGGCTCCACCGCGGAGTCCGCGGACGGCAGAGTGTGGAGGGGAAAAAGGCACTTTTAGTTCCCACTCACCTTTGCAAATCCACCCAAAGAGACGACTCTGATATAGAGAGCATTCAGGTCCAGCTCTTTCCCACCCACGAAAGGAATCTTCTTGAACGGCGATCTGAGGGGAGAACACAAGAAATTAAGCCACATATCTTTAAATAACAGTTCGGGTTAACTCGCGGCCACATGCAATCAAGGTTTAAAGTTATATTTCTCGGGGATAAAGACGCCCCAATCTTACCCTCTGCTTTGGTGAAATTGCCGCAGCTCGTCCAGGAAAGCCTGTCCTTTCCTTCGCTGATCTAGTAGATTTTTCCCCGTCGAATTTGCCATTGTTTTTGCATGCAAAAACGGTTAAACCCCACTTCAGACGCTTCTTAAGACACCAAGGATCCCATACTCCGCCGGCGCTCAGTCATTCGCGAAGCTGAGTGTTTAAAAAGTTAAAGAAATAGCTGATAGCAAGAAGAGCGGCAGCTCGCTAATAAAGACTGATGCACACAGAATGCAAAGCCCGATTCAATCCCGGACTAAGTTCCCAACGAACAGTCACAAATACGACCGATTCACCGGCAGATTAGGAACGCCATGGCAGAATGTGTTGAATAAATGCTTTTGGTCGCGGTTGTATTCGTTTGGAGTGGTTTGACAGTGTGTTACGGACGCAGCTCCGAGGCTATCGCACACACTGTAGAGCGGCAGAGGGATCCAGTTCTCAGACAAAAAGATGTGAAGGCCGCGGAGCACGGCCTGCCATGCGTGCAGCGCCCTCTGCGGCCACAGGCGGCACTGCACCATCCAGAGCAGAGCGGGTTGCTGGAACAATAGAGACTGTTTTCTTTTTTAGGGACCGTCTGACAACTCGTCTCTGTTTAGAAAACGGGTCAGGAGACACTTGGAAATGTCCCGTGGGGGGAGGGGATAGCGCTAATTAACATAGCGCCCTTCTGATCCCAACCCGGCGTGTAATGGAGGACAAGCCTACATTTTATTGGTAATATACTATTTTTCTAGGCTGACATAAAGCCTTAGTACATTTAAATCTGACTTTAAAATGGGTACTTACTTCATGTACATTAGTTAAATGAAGACAGGGTGTTTTCATTAGGGAAGAAAAAACTATAGTCATCCTATAAGAATTTCATATTTATACAAATACCACAGCAATATCTTTAAAATACTATGCAGCCACTTAAATCCCACACTGCGGGGACTCATATAGTCTATTGACATGAGATTGTTTTAAATCCTCTATTCTACAACAAAACAAGGTATAAGGACACTTTTTAATTTACGCAACAAATGATTCCTTCCCATATAAAAAAAAAAACCAACCAGATCATTACTTCTATCAACACACAAGTAATTATTGTTTACTGGTACCCACACATGCCTTTTGATGATTAATGTTTGCAGGGTAATTAACAGTTTACCACTACACTGAATAAATGTATCGTGACACTACTTTATTCTGAGATCTTCATGTCCCATTGAACAGTAAGTAATACAGTGTGACTGCAGTGGGAGACCACGACACAAATTGATTGATTTTACGTGCATTATGCGTTAAGGTTAATTTGGCTTGGTTTGACATACAGTGGCCACTTGTGTCGCAATCTTGTTGGGTTTTGAGGGGATTCCCCAATTCAAGATGCCTAATTTCATAACACACGGGAATCAATATCAGTCGAATGTATTTATAGTGTTAACTGTCAAAGTGTTTGATTGGTCACATTTGGTCACTACTGAGTAGACTTTTTTTTTTTCTTCATGGTGCAATTTGTTGGCTAAAACTTGTGAACGTTGTGGTAAACTGCCCCCTATCCCTTGCTGACCACTTCAAAACGACTTTTATCTCACGGGATGGTTGGAAATTACTCCTGGTCCCTTCTTCCTGTCTGCCAAGCGGATATCTTCTTGATGGGGTTACATTCAACCATTACACGTACCCCTTTGCTCAATGAAAAACCTGTCACAAAATGGCGGAGACGTACGTTTGCAGACCCCATTTTGAGGAATTGACACTAGACAGCGGAGCAGTGCGCGTCTTTGCGTGTGGTTTTCAGAGCGGTGCTCTTCTTTTGCAAAAAAAAAATTGCGGCACAGCCGAGTTCACCTCGCCGCCTGCCGAATTCTGAGCTAACGAGTCGGTCGTGCGCTAGCGGGTTAGCTTAGCAAAACGCCAGCTAACTTAGCGAAATGACCACGAACCCGTTCTGAGCCGTGCGCGTTAATCAAATTGCCCGCTGACATCTCACGTTAACACGTAGTTGTGCCGTCTCTAGTTAATATCAACCTCGCTCTGTTGAAGAAGCCCCTGTTCCTGGCGACTCGTTTTGAGCGCTAGCTGCACCGGCGTCTTGCATTAGCGTGTCCGATTCCAGTCCCTTATTAACGCTGCTAATAATGCTAACTAGGTTACCTCCGGATGACCACAGCTCATCTGCAAGTCCCCGGAGCAAAACATACTGTTGCAGATGTCAACATTTAGCCACATGTAGCATCAAACGCCGGGCGGTTTTCACACGAGACGCGCTAAACTAATTTAGGCTGTAGTCGTTTTGAGGCACGCCGGCGTCGTAGCTAACAGGCTAGTTAGCGGCCGCACGTGCCCACACTCGCTTTGCATTTGCAGTCTTTTTGGTAGGTTTTCTGTTTTAAACTGTCCCGTGTTGTTAGTAAGGACGCGGCTGCCAATCAGCAAATCTAATTAAATATGTCTCGTCGTTGGTGTCTTAACCACCGACTTCGATGTAACCGTAGCTGCCGTGTATATACGGCATCATGTCGGATAATATACGTGCTAACGGTGAAACCTCTTCGTATTTGCGGACCGGAGAGAATTCACCGTTCACAAGTTCCTAGATGTTCCAACTGCTGTCATTCAGAGAAGGCGTCTAAGAATCGTCCCTGTTCCACTGACTTGTTTGCCCTATAATGTCGTGTTAAGTCATAGCTTCTTATTCACCGCCCCGTTGTTGTCGTTCATTCACCGTTGAAACGTTTGCTATTACAGCCAACCTCTAATGAGTTGGGACTTATTTTGGACGCATCTTTGGTTGAATCGAACCAATTAATTGATTTCTGGTCGGGTAAAAGTTGAAGTGACCGAGGAAGACGTGTCTGTATCAGGAGTGCTTCTCTGGAAAATGGCCTACAAATTCTGATACATAAAGGCATTTCTTATATCACATGTCAGGTGCATTTGTGGATTATTTGATTATTTCAGTGCTGCTGTTCAGTTTCTAAATGTAGGTGTCTGCAGGATGAAGTTATATCCATTTTAAATGTTTATGGTAAAGATTTATAGTAATAGTTGGAAGTGAAGATCTGCAGTGATATGTATACTTTGTAGATGATTCGCATTTCTGTTGTCTTATGTTTTCTACTGTATGTCATGTATGACATTGGCAAAACTGTCAATGTCGCTAGTAAATACAGCATTTATTTTCCACATGAGATTTCAAGTTTTTCAGTAATCCTGTAGAGGGAATTGTAAATGAAGAGGTGCATCAACTGACTTCCTGCAGGTTACCATAATGGCCTCCAAAGGCACCAAGTATGTATGTTAAATTTCACGCATGTTCAATTCATCTAACAGTCATCGAATCACATTGTGGACGAATGCCCGCGAAGGTACGCGTCAAGGGAAATGTAATCATAAAATCTGCAAACAAAAAGCAGTTCGAACTCCACTTCTATCCTTGACGTCTTTGCAAGCCACCCACTTAAAACTGCATTGTAGATGTGATGAGTGCTGTGCAGCGACTGTGACTGTGCACTTGACAGCTGCATGGTCAGTTATGCCATCACACAGAGGTCCTCATGTGCTGTGACAGCCAGGCCTCTCATGGCATATGGGCGCAAATGGGGCTAGTAAACCCAAGCTGCCTCCAAGCACCCAGACAAAAGAGCCCAGTGGGACCCTGAAACTGCATGCAACGTCCTTACACCTCCCTGCCCCCCTGCTGCTTCCAGCCTGAGGTTTATGTCACTGAAGCGATAAGTGGTGTTGAGTCATTTGGTGGGAAATGGCTCCATCTTCTGGCAGCCAGTCATCATGTGTAAATGATTGGATGGATACAGCTCATTGCCTTAGGAACATATTGTACTTTGAGGGATCAGCTGAGAGATTTTAAACTGGATACAGTCACAGTTGGAGCAAGATGCATGCTGGGAGAGTAGGGGAGGGAGCAGTGGGTGGTGATCCTAATACAGCTGTAAGTTATGCAGTGCAGCACACTTGGTACTGTCATTTAAATTTTTTTGTGTTTATTTGATTTGTATTTTTTTTTGTCACTATATTATTTGTGCCTAAGATTGTTGTGGATTAAAATAAATGTTAAATCAATAAGATAAACCTTTATTAGTCCCTCGGTGGAGAAATTGTGGAGTTACAGCAGCAAAGGTGATAGTGCAAAACAGAGCAATATAGTAAAGTGTAGTATGCAAATGCCTTCCATAAATATCCATAAATAGATTTAATGTGCAGCAAAATTAATTTTATTTCTTGTGTTTTTTCATATTTAATAGGGACAAGTTTGCGCCATTAACCAGTGGACTCGTGCCACGGCGTTCATAACCCAAGCTGGTTGTCAATGCCTTTATACAAATATTCAATACAATGATTCAATAATAAAGACCATAAAACTCAAGGACATCACCAGATCATTCATGACAACATGACAGAGCCCTCTTTATAGAGGTGACATTAGTGCTGAGAGCAAAATTGTGTTGTCAAAGATTTTAAATGTTACATTTTTTTATAAATTTTTTTAATACCCCTTTATTCGTCCCTCGATGGGGAAATTTTACTCATTTCAGTGAAAGTGCTGAATAAGCAAGGAGACACATGTACAGTATTTATATTGTCCCCATAGGTAGCATACACATGTCTTGTAAAAATAGGACATATTTTATCTATCTTATTGATTTAGTAAAAGATTATATCCATTTTGTCTCAGGGCAAATGGACCCAAACAGTAATATATTAACAGACCAAGACAGGTTTAAAACCAGAAAGAACATGTGAGATGATGTTTGCTATTAAGGTCACTGAAGTGAATCAGGACATGGCACAGTCTTTCATCATCGCTTCGTCCGGTGCAGCCATAGTCATAGCCGCATTGTACATCCAACAAATATTAAGCCAATGTCAGTCTGACCCAGTGGCTCCCATCTCTATTCAAACACACTTCCCACCTCCAAGTTAGCTGCAGCAGCAGCAGCTCATCTCCACTGTTAAACAGAGGAGGGCGTGTTTCAGGTTCACCTCCCTAAATGTTCTCCACATGGGAAATTTTGAACTACTAGCCTTTAAATCACAAGCACACACAAGCGCTTTCCCCAGTTTGTAAGCACATAATTCTTTACGGTCCCTGGTGATGCATTCTCAGTGAGTTCACAAAGGAAGCCAGTTCAGTTATTACCATCAACCTTCTGATTGTCTTCCAATAAATAACACGAGCAGCATTTTAAGTTCATTAGTCGTGATTGCAAAAAGTGTATTTCTGATGAAGAGTTAAAGCCAAAGGTCATTGAGACAAATTAGAAATGTAAGATTGTTCTCTAGCTGCATGTGCTAAGAATCGGTTTTTGCTGTTTCTTCGAAATATTTTTTGTAACAATAATTTTAATAAAGTGGCCCTGATGTTTAAGTAACAACGTTGTCAGTACATACGCAACAAATACACCTAAATTACCAGCCTGATCGGAAATGGTGTGCTGGGACTACTCACAGATCGGTCCAGCGGTTTTCACGCAATCCACGAAAAAAAGACAAAAAAGTGCCTGCTGTGGCAGTAATGCACCACAAGCTGGACTCCAACGGCTATAAGAGTAGAAGCATCTCAAAACTATGACTTTGATCTCAGCTTTATGACTTTGATCTCAGAAGTCTAAGAATAAATTCAGAATTCTAAAAACAAAGAAATAAAGTCAAGAACATATGTACTGTATGTATATATTCAGGTGCCTCGCTAAGGGAGGCTTTAGCCGGATCATTTGGGTTGTAAATCTAATGTTAACCACTTTGTTCCTGATAGTGTGTGTGTGTGTGTGTGTGTGAGTCAGAGACAGAGGCAGAGAGACACAGACAAGCTTAGGCTTCATGGTCACGCTGGCCACTTCACGCACACCTTAACATGACTGCGGAATTCTCTAGTTTGCTTTTCCTACTGTGATTTGTCCAAATGTCTTCGTCCAAATGTCTGAAATAGGACTTCTAAAATGTAACGGGTGTGTCCCATTTTCATCACTAGGTGGCGATTGTGTTTAAAGGTCGGTAGTTGTTGAGTGGGAAACTCTTGTTCCCCTGAAATATGTCAGTATTTCTATTTATTGCGTATATTTATCCTATGAAATGCTCAAATATCTGCCATTAAAAAAGACAGTAACAATTTAAAGGTATTTAAAGGTAGAGGCAGGAGTACTCGGCAGGAGAATACAGGTGTAAATAATAAAAGTGAACGAAGGCTGAGTTCCTTTTAGCTGCTTCAGTTTCAGGGTCCTGGTATTGTTCATGCTGACTCACTGTCACACTTTCTTGGTGCACTGGGACACTATATAATATAATTATAGAACAGAGCTGTTAATGTTATCAGCAGCATTATACCTTTTCCTACTATGTCCAATCAAAACTTTGCATGGACAATCACGCCATACTCTTACAATTCAGGTTTAATTACATCGAATGACAGAGTGTGGCTGACAGGAGTTGTCCATATTTGTTTGGTTGTCAGGCTCTCCCGCGTAATTAACTGCCACGTTGGACGCGTCAAAGCTTTTGGAAAGGTCAAGAGTTTTCAGGTCATAATATCAACTTGGCTGTTGACGTGGGTGCTATTTGCAAGTCAGAAACACGATTGCGATAACTCAGATATGACACGAAGCCTGAGAAACAGCACTCCATTGACCACCAATATAACATTCCGGGTGCCCCTTGACTAATGGTAATGACAAAATACCCCATGAAACACAAAATAATGCCCAGGTAATGCTAAATGTCTTCTGGAGATTAAAACTGTGTGAGAAACACACAATTGCAGAGGAATAAAAGTTAACTAAAAACACCACTTGCTTTCATATTTATTGGGAATGGATGTGCATCGCACTAAATTCAATGAATGTTAGTTTCTTATGGATTATTTGCACCTACAGACCAACAAGGACACAGTGAGTTTCATTTTATTCAGATGTCAACTGAACTTGGCTCTAGTACGACACTGATTCTGAAATGACAGAGAGACGTATGGAAGGAGGACTCGTATTGTTTTCATACATGGTGACCTTTTGGATTGCCAACTGCAATTTTGGTTTGGTTTTTAATCAGGAAACCATCTAAAATTCCATTGTTAGAAAAGGACCATTTATCTGCCGCACTGTTACTGATTAGCAGCTTATCAGGTCAGGGAGGTTAAAGAGGTGGAACACTGTGTAGAAGAAAACCTGCGTTTCACTTAAGTCAGGCACCCAAGGCGAATGTTTAATCTTCACGCCGACAAAAGTAATCCAACACGGCAGCAGCGGCAAGGTTACACCACCCCCGACCCCCCCAAAAAAACTAAACAAAAAAAATGTTTCAGTTTAATTTCCTTACAAGAAAAGTTTGTAGTCTACTGTAGTTGTGTGTGTTTTCTTACCAGTCGACAACAGAACAATTTTCCTTAAGTATTCATAGCAAAAAAAGAGGTTCAAGGAAAGGTTGCCATAGTTTCACTACACAATGGGCAAGGGTGCGGCTGGAACTCAACACAAACCTGTCCTCCTTCCCCCTCAAGCCCCGCAGAGACAGCTGGATGTAAAGGGACTCATCCTCCTCACTGTTAAACACAAAGCAGGCCAGTGTTTCTCTGCTCGGCGGTGTTTATATGGCGATGCTGTCAGCATCACTGCGTTCCTGTCAGGCAGGGGTGTCGCTCACTATTTTCAGGGGTCAGCTGGGGACGTACCTCCAGTCCCTCTTATGAACAAACTGTTACAAAACATCAATAACAGGAATCAAAATGCATCCAGATACAGAGCAGAGCAGATGAAAATCCATTGTATTTAATACTGGACCTCTGTTCATCTTGTCATCAGTTTAAAACCATGTTCATAAGCAATTTTGGTAACGAAGGTGTGTTTGAAAGGGGCCCTAACATTAGGGGTAAACATGCGGTATATGAGTTCCCTTTTAGTGTATACAAACCTTACAGAAAAATGAACATGCAGACAGAAAAAGCAGCAGAGTGGAAGGTTTGAGTCCTAGTAGCTGTTGATGAGAAGAAAAACACTGGCAAAGGGAAAGAAAACAGACTCACTGTACTTTCTTCCTTAGCTTATCTCACTCGCAACACCCAAAACAATCTCATTCTAAGATTTGGGACGCTTATACTGTATGTTGTTGCTATCAATGGGTTTTCTCGTTCAGTAAAATGACACTCAGGTGAGCCCGTGACTCCGCCCCAAGCGCACCGAGCGCTCTGATTGGCTAGTTCGAACACTTGCTGCTGCACCAGCGACTCCCGGAAAGTGCAGCTCCAGATTTGTTTTCCACAAGGAGAGAAGCGCTTTCTGCCAATGCAGACTGCCCGGACTTTGTTACACAAGACGATTGAACCCGCAGTGTTGCTGGTAAGTTTAAGCTTTTTGCTTCATCTCAGCGGGGAAGAAACGGGGCGAGTTTATTGATGCGTTTTCCTGCTGTTTCTCCCCCAAAGTCCGCGAGGGAGCCTCGTGGAAACACACGATACCGTTTTGTGTGTGTGTGTGTGTGTGTGTGTGTGTGTGTGTGTGTGTGTGTGTGTGTGTGTGTGTGTGTGTGTGTG
>JAVQJF010129983.1:0-45577 GCA_036023855.1 Gadopsis marmoratus
CCCCCCCCCCCCCCCCCCCCCCCCCCCCCCCCCCCCCCCCACGCCAAAGACAGCAACAGCTTGGGCTCAGGATATTGAGTATTGATTTTTGCTTTTTTGGAAAATCAGTAACTGCAATGATCCAAGCTAGGATCAGGAATATTTACAATAGAATCTAATATCTGTCCTTTTGATTTTATTGTGCACAAAAGCCCCAGGTGGATCCTTATTGATTTGTCTTTAATGTTGAAATAACTGTAAGATGTAAGAAATAACACATGTAACTCCTGTTGACTGTTCCAGGCTTCCATGCCTATAATATCACTTGATTGTCTTTGGTTGAAGTTCTCTGTGGGCAACCCTAGACAAGCCATGTATGTAAGGCCTATTAACTGTTCAAGTACACTGAATTAATCTGTAATCACAGAATAGCTGTTATAATAGTTAATAAATACGTAACACCTCAAAATACTCAACCACACTGTCTTAAAAAACTCGGTGGCACCATTTTCTCTTAATTCATTTGAAAGGTCAGAACAAACACAATCAGTGGCAATGAACATCTATCTATAGACCTCACAGAAAAACACATACATTAGAATATAGTATATCTGATTTATAAATAATTTCATTCAGATGCCTCAATTAACATCTACGTCCCTAATTTAATGCATTTAATTATGACTAGTTTTCAGCTCTGAGGATGTCATCCAAGTCTTTCAGGTTATACAGGGGGAAACGTAAGAATTATCCAGCAGAGTTAAATCTCCTCTCCAATGATTTCCACAGGGAGAGGGAGGTTTATTGGAGAGAGGAGAGCTGCTGGACTCAGAAACTCAGCACCAGCTTAGCAACGCGTCTCACAGAGTGAAGGCAATCTTCAAACAGACCTCAGATTCATTAGGATGACACTTTTGGGCAAATGATGCAGACGAGAAAGGGAAGGACAGGGCACTGTACGTCATCTAACTTCCAGATGGACTCCCTTGAACTACACTCTTGTACCAAAATGTCTTTAAGGCAAACGTGAATACTGATCCTCTAAAAGGAGCAACACTGTGACAAAATGCACTCCTTGAAAGAGAAGGTTTGCAGCAGCACTGTTAATTGAGGTGTTACTTTAAAGGTGCCCTGTGGAGTGTTCTTGTAAACAAACAAAAGTTATGTTTACATTCACTATGTGAATCTTTCAGGCCTGATTAATGTCTTGAATGCATTTCCTACATCATAAAACATTTGTAAAGCTAATTTCTTGAGTGTTTTACATTGTGGATTGTTTAGATCCATGTTTGCTAGCTTACAGTCTTCTTCACTGGTTTTGTGGGTGCGTTACGTTTCTTTGACCACCACCAACTGTCCATCAGCAGAACATCCTGAAACCATTTGCAAGAATGTGTGCCACGTTGCCCACATGCTAGTGCACATGCATCCTCATGATAAAAGCAAAACTGGGACCAACATGTGAAAAGTTGTAAACTTGTAAGAAATTGCTCCACAGCGCTACCAGTGGTCAAAAACTCAACAGGGTACCTTTAAGTATCACTCTGTTGTGATGGATTGCAGCATTTTTTGTAGGTGAATTTAACTCATTAGTGGCTAAAGTCTTTGACATAGAGACTTACTTTATACCTCTTCCTAATGCAGGAGGGGAAAAAGCCTCCTTAAAGTACCAGAAAAACACTAAGACACTGTTTATACACAATTCAGAGCAAGGGGAAAAAAACAGCAGCATTTGGTGTTTACATGACTTGTGAAGTTAAAGGTGTGCTTCATGGTGTGGTGCATTTCAAGTCAGTCATACAGACAGCCGTTGTTTGCATGTGCATTCCAAGCCACTGTGAAGGCTAAGCAAGGGAGATTCAGAAAAAGAAAAGAAGACGCAGAGAGACGAGCTGGAGGGGAGTATACGAGTACACATCCCTGAGGTCCTCCTGGAAGGTCCCGGAACCCTGACCGTGTCTCCTGCAGGGTCCATGACAGTCAAAGTGCGAGACAGCGAGCATTGGATGCTGAAAGCTGCGCACGCTGCACCACTCCTGGACATTTCTCTCTCTTCTGCAGCTTGTGGTTTTGAAACAAGCCCTCGTTTCGTGGGACACCATGAGCTCCATCTTGGAAAGTCAATAGCCCTGGAGGCACAGACACAGAACACTATAACCAACCACAGGTGTTGACATCCTGATGGACAAACTGTCCCAGTGTAACAGACTTACCATATCCCTCAACACGTCCATCTTTGAATTCTCCTTCAAACTTCATGCCATCGTACCGACTGAAGACTCCTGTGCCTTGAAACTTTCCATGTGCAAATTCTCCTTCATACCTGATATGGTGAAAAGAGAGAAGGGTGTCATTTGTAACTTTTTATTGAGGACAAACATTGCTTTCTTTTTGTCTCATGCTCACACACCTGGATCCATCTGTGAAGAACAGTACACCAGAGCCATGGAAGAGTCCATTCTCAAACTGGCCAGTGTAGCAGGTCCCATCCTGAAACTTGAGCTGGCCAACACCATGCCTCCGACCTGGAAAGCCGCACACAATCAGAGTGGGCAATGGCTCAAACTTCAAACAGATAATGGAAACACAAGAAATTCTGATCTTGATACCATTTGCCGATGCACATTTTATCTATATGGGTGTCATCATGCCTCATCTAACTTTGCCTCTTATGGATTACTCTGTCGTGCGTAATGTACTGTAGGAGACGACCAGCGGAGCATGACATTTGAACTTGCAATGCGGCTCGGGATTTTATACATGCTCGGATTTAAGTATCCTTCCCCCTCTCTGTCAGCTAAAGGTTTACTTCTGAATTAGGAGTCCCATCTGCCTCCTGGGTGGTGGGAATTACCGCATTCTAATCCTGCAGGTTTTTAGCCAGGATTTCTAGTTTAGGATCCAGGCTGTGAAAACAGTCAAGGAATGTACTTGCGTTCCCCTCCTAGTAGCCTAAGATCTACTACTGAAGCTCATAAAAATGTCAGAGGGCACACACCTACAAGTGTCTGGACAACTGCCTTACGTGCACAAATGCCACACTAGAAAAGTGGGCAAAGTTGCCATTTAAGGGTGAAGGAATACACCAGTTAAAATGGTGTGGACGGTGTTTGACCTAAAAGCAAAATACCCTGGACAGTCTTGTTCCTAGTACGTCGATTGATTTGGTTTCTCAACAGCAGCTGACAAGATTTCCAGAAAACAGGTCCAAAGTCTAATCCAGAAGATTTGACAAAGCCAGAGCTGGCTCTGTTCGTCATGGGTTGCCAACGCTAGCTAATTGGGATTTGATTCAATTGCTTGAGCTTGCGTGTCACTAGCATCACTGTATGTCGTGTGTGGGAGACAGTTAAAGCAGTGCAAGCATCCTCATCATCTTTGCCACAGGTGAACAATTTGACATGCTATTTCCCCTTTACAGAAAGATATAACTTTATAGCACACATCCATGAAGAGAGGATATTTGCTGCCACTGGTAAATGTTGGCACCAATAACAGTACGTTGGTATGTGTAGCCTGGAGTTTCCAAATGGGGACAATTGTAAACACCTTCTATTATCCAGGACTCATGATTTAATGAGCATCAAGCCCATTCTGAGTGCTGTTACCTCAGCTGATGAAGCCTTAACAAGATGAAAGCTAATCAACAACAGTCTCTCTTTCACGCAATTTGTGTCATATTCCTCAGTAATAACTTCCCTAAATATGGTCACAATTTACCTGCATGTGTGCGTGAGACCATGTTTAAATACTAGAAATACTGTACGAGTTGCTGACCTGCATACCAGAATACTTTATCCAAACTTTATGTAACAAACACTGAATGCATTTTCCCAGTGTGTAAGTGTCTCACCGTTCCCTTTCCATCGGTTGATAGCTCACACTATGATGCCTCGGAGAGACATTATGAGAACTAAATGCCCAGTACAGAAGGTACCAGTGAAAGCTTCGCTGTAGTTAAGTTGATGATACTTGCACGCAAACTTTATTTAAAACTGAGAAGCAGGACTGTCTTGCCTTCTTTCCACTCGCCGTGGTACTCTTCCCCACTGGCATAGGTGAAAGATCCTCTGGTCAGAGTCATGTCACCCCTGTTTTCAACACACAAACACACCCATTGGCAAAGGAGCTCAAGAACACATCTATATTGGCGACCAGCAATTTATATATAAAAGAAAAGCACTTGAAATGTTTTCAGTGTGAGAGGGGCCTCCGTGAGTCTCTTCCAGCTCTGAGACGCTGTTCTTAGGTGACCCTGACCTCACTGTGGAAGGAAGTAAGTGGAGAGGAAAGTCTCCCTAATGGGATTATTAGTCCCTCTGTCCATGAAACAGAAGGAGTGTCTCTTTAGGACATGTTGTTCTCAAGTCCAACTGGGTGTTACATGTTACAATGGTAATGAAAGCAGTAATCCCAAGCTTTGTGTGATGTTTAGAACACACAAACACACAGTCATTTGGCCTTACCTTTAATCAGTTAAATGTGAACAAGACAGAGAAAATATTTCATTAGGCTCAGTACTATACAGCCTCCCGTGGCCAGTTTGATTTCTTTAGTTACAGTACCGAACACCATAAATAAATTAGTCTGAGGAGTATTTTTTCAGGACACGCAGCTTTCACACTTAAATAGCTGAAGCAGGTTTTTTCTGTCTTCAGGTTTTTGAATAGGGTGGAAATTATTGTCAAAATTCTTGAGAGAAAAAAAAAGCCTTGGTGTAAGTGCATAGTTGAACTTTATTCGGATCAAAGGATAAAGGCAAGTTACACCAGACCCTTTACATGTAAACCAAATAAGTCTGTTTAATGCCCAGTGTATGTATGTATGGTGGTGATGCTGGAGCAAATCCAATTTAAAAGCTCACATGGGCGAAGCGCCTTCTGTATAAGAATAGACTGGAAAACGTGACTGTAGCATGACTGCAGATATAAACAAAAGCTTATGGGATGGCACGGTGACCATTTGAAAATATTGTTTAGCAGCTCTCTTGCTTTAATACAAACGACGGTGTTGTACAGAATGGCAGCCAGGTGTAGCTTTACCCATGCGGTCGCCATGGAATAAATCATTCATTAGCTCACACCAGGACTGGAACAGCCGTTATTGTAAATATCCAACTTAGGCTGCCAATACGGTTCGATCACTGCAGCATTTACATGCATGTTGCACAATAGCCTGTCGCTTTTAATGACAAGCCTGTATATACATCGGCTGTAACCCATAGCAACACAGCTATAAGCGGAAAGCGACAACACCTATTAACGCGATCGTTTACCTGTACGCTACGTTTGTGGTCTCTGCAGCATGGAAACCACCGTTCAGCAGCGGAGGGGCGTCAAAATATGAAAACACCGGCTGAGAAACGTATGGCGCATTCAGGTGATCCTCGTAAACTACCGCACCCGAGTTCAAGAGCCTTAAAGGGCATTCACATGCCATGGGCTTCATATGCGCCAGCTTGGTTACAAATGAGAAGCGTCTCAGTGACAGTTTCATTGTTAACAGTTGAGATGAGCGGCTGCGTCACGGCAGCTAGGCGTACGTGAAAATGGAAAATGGTCTTCCTATACCCTACAGTAAACTAAAAACGGCACATTCTTTAAATCGCTTGCAATGGTCTTTGAACCACAAAGACTCGATTAAGCGACTTTTACGGCGACCCACTCCCCGTCTGCAAGCCGTGTTTGCGTTTGTTGCGTTCGAATTGACGTCCTTGCGCGCCTCAGCTCAGGATGACGATAATTCCGGCAGCACGTGAAGGCAGCATCGTTGCAGCCTGACCGCCGCGCTGCTTCAGGACTGCTGTTGGCTCTCGTTGGAAACCTGCTGTTGGAAACCTGCTGTTGGAAACCTGCTGTTGGCTCTCGTTGGAAACTTGCCCTGATTGGCCTCCTGTACCACAGCGTCCACATTTTGCTGAAGCGTCTTTGTTTTTTTTTATTTTATGTTTACCTTTATTTTACTCTTTTACAAGGGAGACGTGGCCGAGGCATCAGCCGTACGAAATCACAACACAGCAAAATGCAACATAACATGACATGACGTACAACAATGCACAATAAAACAGAAGAGCAGCTAAACACAATGGCCTCTCAAGAAAAACAACTGCATGCCTCCTTCACCACATTGTTTGTGAGAAGCACTCACCACTACAGCATACAGGGAAAGCTGCAGCTTATTTGTCTGTCTACGGTACATTGTGTGTAATATGTAGGCTATAGGCTGCATATACCCAGACTTTAATGAACTTTAAATAAAGATGTTTTTGTTATGTTATTATACTATATTAATTGTTCATACTACTACTGCCACTGCTACTACTACTAATAATATTGTTATTATATAAATAATTAGAATTGAGTCGTCTTATATAAGACTGTTTGGATACTTTACTGGTGCATAGGCTGAGCCTGCTACTGTTTAAGTACTGACACCTGAAAAACTACCATTTATACTGTTCCTGAAAATCCAATTAAGGCGTCTGCTGAATCTGGAATTACTTCAAGTAAATCACAGAAAGTGATGCTATTTCATTTACGGCAATATCTACTAACTGATACCCATACTTTTTTGATAGAGTAAAGCCAGGCCAGATTAACCGGCTAGGGGTCGCTGGGGCAAAAATGGCGCCGTGGGCCCCTATCAACCCCCTTGCTTACAAACATGTTTCAGTTGAAAGTAGATTACACACAAGTTTCGTATTAAAAGTGGAAGTATAATGTTTGCCATGTTCACCATCTTAGTTTAGTGTGTTAGCATGCTAACCGTTGCTAATTAGCACGTAACACAAATTACAGCTAAGGCTGATGGGAATGTCATTAGTGTTGCAGGTGTTTGGTCTAAAATTTGGACCCGATGAAAAGGTCGGAGGCCCGACTGACCCTAACGGGGACATGAGTGCGTGTGAGCCAGAACTCACAGCAATCCATTCAACCTCATGTTGGCACCTAAAAAAAGTCAGGGGATTTACCAAATTCAGCGGGCTTCATCATCTGGGGACCATGACTGTCTGTACAACATTTCACAGTAATCTATTAAGTGTTGGGCCAACATTGCCATCTCTGGAGCCATGCCAAAAGCATTGGTCAAACATACACAATCCAACTATTTCTGTTCATTAATTAAGTCACGTTAGCAGCTGTTTGCCACATATTAAACCAGCCTTGGATAAAGCCCAGCCTGTGCGACACAGTTTAAATACCGGAACCGCATCCACACTTGTTTCGACTCCAAAAGGTATCAACGTAAATCATCATCTGTATTCCTTAAGGGCAGACGCCAGTCGTTGAACGTAACCGGTTATTCGCTCGCTCACTGATTGAATTAAGACTCGTCCGTGTGCTCAGCAGGCCTGGGACCCGCGACAACGTCCCCCCCTTGGAGGCATTTCCTTCACGGCAACAAGAGGCGCGCGCGTTCACATAGCCGAGCGCTTCCTCTTCCCGTGCGCGCGCCCGCCAGACAAGAGCGATAGAAAATGGCGAGTCAGTGCAGACGGCAGCAATGCACGATCGACAGGCGCGGATTTCGGCAGGAACTCGACTCGTGGCGACACAAGCTCATTCACTGTGTAGGTAAGGACGACGCCAGGCACACGCCGCACAGTCGTAGGGGCCGAGTTTCGCTCCAGCGTGGCCGTGGTTGGTGTAAATAACCATCTATTACTGGACTCACTCGGGGCATCTCCGAGCGACTTTTTTTTTTTTTTTGTCCTCAACTGTTTCCTTCTCGCGGCAGCCAGCCCGAGCAGTTAGTTAGGCCGAAATGTTGCAGTTTGCGGCAACGTTGCACCCGCTCCTGGGCTTCCTTGCTGCTTCGATTGTGCGTAAATTCGAACCGTGGGCGTTTAGCTGCCCACTGGCGTAACGTTAGTTAGTTTAAAGGGCGCCGTGCTTGTTTTAAAGGGAGTGTCGACGCTGCGTCGGCCAAAAGACCCCGTTTGCTACAATGCGCGTTCCCGTGTGATGATACTGTATTTTGGATGGGGGCAGGGTGACAAATGCCAGCCGTGGATGTTTGCGTTTAACATTTAGCTTACTCACTTTTCTCAAATCCCGCCGGCGCACATTACTGCGTTGAGGAAGTGGCTGAGACCCCGCTGCGGGGGGAGGTGTCTGTGGTGTTGGGTAACGTCAGCTTCTCGGGCCCTTAAAACAAACAGTTAAAAAGGCTTTGTTGACTTTAGGGGTTCAAGCTCATTGTATTGTGTATGTGTGGGGGTAGATTTTTGTGAAAGTATGCTAAAGCAATGTTATTAGTGGGAGCTAGCAGTGTCAGTGTGCCCCCCCCCTATATACATCTATACCAATGACATCTTGCACTATCCACAGAAGCCACTTTTTGCATATATATATATATATATACTATGTCTATATTTTAAATCCATATTTTCTGCTACTATGTTTATGTTTTTGTATCCATATGTTTATGTTTTTGTATCCATATTTTATTATATTTTACTTAATAGTGTTTTATATATTGTGTATATGGTGGCACGGGGTAGGAGCCCTCCAGTAAAGCATTTAACTGTTATACTTGTGTGACAAAACGTTGAAACTTGACACTAGCAGATGAAGACACGAGCGCTGGAGCTGGAAGAGTTTTAGCCATGCTAGTGGTGTGGCTTGTTGGTTGGGCCACCACTTTGGGCCAGACTGATATATGGTCCTCTACCACCACCGCATGTCAAGGTTTTCACTTATTCATTGAAGTATCTCAACGTGGATTTATATAATATATGGCACCGACATTCTTGGCTCTCAGAGGATATGTTCTGAAGAGTGTCCATCTAACCTTTCTCCTGCACGCCCACGAGGTTGACATTTATTTATGTTTATTGGATAGTTTACAGTGGAAATTGACACACATTCATGTCCCCCAGTGGATGAGTTGTTATAACTTTGATCCCCTGACCTTTCATCATGCGCCATCATCAGGTCAAAATATGAATCTGTCTAATACTCTGGTTTATGAGCAAATACCAGTGAAACAATTGCAACTGTTAGCATGCTAACATGCTAAACTAAGATGGTGAACATAAGCATGTTAGCATTTTACTCAAGAGCTTTTGCACAGAGCTGCTAGCATGGCTGTAGACTCTTATTGTGGTTATATGTTATTTACATACTATTTATTGTTGCTATGTTATTTAGTGTTACTCCTCAGATGGAAAGTAGACATGACCTGTCATTTGGCCCCAATCCACATTATGTAGTCACATTTTAAACCTGTTAAAGTAGAGATAAAAGTTGTTACATGCGAGAATAGACTTTACAATTGCAACAACAGTATCAGTGCACAACTTCAAGAGCAGCTTGTGAATATTGCTGTGCAAATGCATCCAAAAGGATGACCCAAAGAAATAATTTCACACTCTTTAACCTTCCTTGTTTATAAATGGCTGGTCTGCATTAGTGTTAAATGTCTTGGTTGTGTATATCACAGTATTTGTTTTTTGCATGTTCAAGTGAAGTAAAAAAAAAATACAAAATTGTAAAAACACTTTGACATTGCTTGGGACTGTAGACATTTAAAGACTATGGCTTTATTTCTGAAAAAACTAATAAAACATTGTCCTCCAGAGGCAATATGATATTCTCTGTGATAAGATTTATAATTCACCTTCTAATTATTCAGTTTTACACATATTGATAAGACATCAGCTTATGTTTACATTAGCAGACGGGCTTGAAGAAGAGGGAGAGGCCATTTTTAAATCCATGCCATGCCAACCTCCTTCTTGTGACTTGGTAACATAGCAACAAGCCAATGTGGACACTCTGCACCCTCACACACAGATTGATCACGCAAATGAGGAGCAGAGAGCTCGTAAGTTTTAAAATCAAATTTTTTTTTACAGGTTTAATCATACTTCATATTTAATTTTATTACTTACTTATTTTATTATTCTCATAGGGAAATATGGAATAAATAATTTCCTATATTTACTCATAAAGGAATGCAGCATGCTTTATTAAGAGACCCTATCCATATTATGCAGGATGGCGTGCTTTTGTCTGGATAGAAAACATCTCGCGAACTTGATGATGAAAAATCTATATGCCCACAGAAACATTTGTCAGACCATGTTTTTAGTAAGGGTCTGTGTGATATTTATGCAAATGTATGCTGTTTTAAGCATCATATTTGAATGCACATCACATTCTTTGTTGTAATAATAGGGCTATACCTTCACAGATGGTTGTTGGCACCACTTACCTTACATAGTATTCTTAGTGTGGTCTATCAATTTTAATAATGATGTAGGTTAGCCAGTGGTTTTCACTAATTATTTAATGTATGGCAGCCCACCATAGATTAATTTCTTTCGCTGTAGTTTCATAATGAACTGAAAACCTTTTTTCCCCATCATCTCTCACTCGGTGTTAACCCTCTCGTATATGATCCCAAATATCACCTTGTCTTTATTGTGTCATATCTCCGCAATGGTTGGAGGCAGAGACATGCCATTTTCTCCTCATAAACTAGAGAAACAACGCTAACTGGTGAGCCCGTTTGTCTATGAGAGCCATTTTCTTCTGTCTGTAAAACTAATATGTGAAATTGTCAAAGATGTGGATGGTCTCCCCTTTTATATGGTGCATTGCTTGTTCTACTTGTATGTGTGTCGATCAGTTTTCACCCCCAACTTTGTTGGGGACGTACTACAGTGTAAAGGTTATATTTCCAGCTCTTCTTGTCCACATGTCGAAGTGTCCCTGGGCAAGACACTGAACCCTAAAGTTGCCCCTGACGCCGCACAAGGGGCTGCCTCGTATCTGTAATTTCCCCATTGAGGGACTAAAAAAGGAGTATTATTATTATTTCTATATCGGGCACTGCTATTGGCGGGATTGGATTGCTAGTGGTCAGCGCCCCCCCTATTGTATGTGCACACACAAACACATTTGTGCTGGAACCGACTGTCTGGATAAACATTTCTGGCTGCATTTTGAGGTCATGACATCGTTTGAGATAAGTGGCTACCTAGCCTAGATAGGAAAATAGGAAAGGTTTCCTAGTGTGACTCGGTTGTCATATATATATTCCAGTTTTATTTCTCGCTTGCAGCTGCCAGCTTGAATTTGTGCACGATGACTTCTATTTTGCGAGTGGCGGATACTTGATTAAAGTGCAAGTAGTATTTCTGCCAGCTTTCATTCACACTTCTCCACAATGAACAGGGTATGGACAAAACGGGCATGAATGAAGTTGCAGAGATATGTGCCAAAAATGTAACTCATTGCACGTGCATGAAACTGTAGATCTGTCTAATTGTAGTTACCGGTACCTTAATTTTCATGCCAAATCAGACCTTTGTAACAGGGTGCAAGGCGAGCACCTGGCTGCCTGACTGAGGAATTTAGTTACACCTGGGCATCGGAACTCTTTTTCTCAAAGGCTAGCTAGGAAAATTAAATGTCAAAATGCAAGGTGCAATGTTTGCCAATAGTGATGTAACTCAATAAACCTGTTCAACACAGGTAACCCACTTTTGCTCAGATGTGTGCTTTAGCATGTTTTGTGAACTGTGTTGCTCTCAAAGTCCACCAGATTAATGCATTTAACTTTAAAATTTTACACATCATCTTCCTGGGGGGGCACTTTCCCCCAGACCCCCCTAGAGGGTTCAGGGTGCTCCCACCAGGATCTCATGAATTCCTGTGGGCAACACTGGGTTAGCAATATGTGTGGACTGATCCAGAACAAAGTTATACAGCTAAAAGGGCTGTGTGCTCATCGTTGAAAAGAAAATGGACAGAATAATAGCTTTCTTACTAGTCACTAGCTTCAGACCAGGACTGCTCAGTTAGTTCCTCCCTTTATGATTGATTGACAAATGTCCCTTGTGTTTGGGCTAAAAATGTAAAGCTGCAGAGTACATGACAACAACATCAGTCTGCTGGCTGCAGAATGGCATATTCTGTCCGTGACAACAAGGACGTACTTTTGTTTGGCTTTTTGGTGAAGAGGGCTGCACGCCACCACCACCCTGCTGACGCTGAAATGGACATTTTGTCTTTGTGTATTTAATGTGAGCAGTAAAACTGCAGGGCAGAGACAAGGGCATTGTCCCATAGAACAGCAGCAACAATTGTCTGACTGTATGTTTGCCTATACATGTGTTCATGGGCCATCAGCCCACAGATGCAAACTGCGTGGCTTAAAATCTGTGTTCTGCCTGGATTTGGGACAATTTGGACGGGAACAGCACCAGCTAACATTAGCAAATGCCAGGAATGTCAGTTATTCATGCTTGCATTTGACATGTGGGATTAAGCATTTCCTTAACAAATAACAAGCAAATATTGACATCATTCAGATTGTCTTGTTCATAATTTAAACTTTAGCATGGCCCATTTTCTGCTCCAGCACGCCCTCTCTGATGGGCTTTTGGCCCACATTTTAATAACTTGCAAAAAGAGCTGGCTGAGGTGTGTTGACATGATCAACAGCTGTAATCGTCCATATGAAATGCATTGTCTTTGACTGTGTGTTTGTCCATGTGTGTGCTCAGGCGTACATGTATTTATTTTTTTTATTTTTTTTGCGACCACCTCATTGCACACTAAATACCCTGATCCAACTACTGTATATTGCTTGTAATGAACACAATGTGTTTAGCCAAATGGCATTTCAAGCACTGCTTGGCTCATTTCCATGTAATGTCTAAGCTTGACTGGTGACAGAAATTCCTGTTTAATGTACATGCTTCTTCAATGATTAGGCATTAGGCTTGGTATATATGTGATGGGCTGTCTTGAGATGAAAATGGTCATATACTGTAGTAGCTCGACTAATTTGTGCAACTTTGTCATCTCTGCACTCATCCTCAGCCCCATCCAACACCTTCACAGAGCATTTCTCAGGGATATCAGTCACCCTCTTAATACTAAATTACACTCTCATGAGCATCACAATCTGAACATTGGTATGATCGTAAAACGTCATGCAGTCTTAAAAGATAGAATAATTTATTGATGATCGATTCCTCTAGCATTTCCAAAGGCTGTAACCGAAGATGCTAGCAAGGCTTGTTTTGGCTGCACACTGATTCAAGCTTAGGGACGCTCCTGTTCTGTAAGCTTGTGGTCACCGCTTCTGAGATGATGGCATGTGTACAGTAGTTTCAGTGGGGGGATGGGCTGAGTGGGGGGTTGATGCAGCACTGTACACCCTCGGCATCAGAGAGAAGGGTGGATCAGCCAATGGAAAGAGCACTGCAGTCCCATGATGAGATTCAATGTTAGCATTTTATCAACCTTTTGATTTTGTCTTTTTACATGTAAATCATTGAATAAGTACGTTCAAATTTTGAATTTGGTTGACTGGTTGTAGGAATAAGACAGAAGGAACTCGTGTCCCAATCCCTCTTACCTTACTCTGGCCTGTTATTGTCAGAAAAGGTCAAATAATTGTAGTAATTTGGAAAAACATTTGTTGCTCGTCAGGTGAAAACATTTGACCTGACTCAAGAATGCTATTTGTAAGTGGACAGATGAAACATGGGTGGCAGAGAAGTGGGTGGAGTTGCCTCTGGTAGCTAGGTGGCGGAAGTAAAAGTCCATTCATTTTGTCCATAAACAATGTTACGCGACCTTTTGTTCGAACTCTTTCAACACTTAGCAGGGCATGACATTTGTTGAATCAAAACAAACTACATGCAACAGCACTGGAAAAGATCTGGAACACTGCAGTAATGAACATTGAAATGCATTAGCTGTCCTGCTAATGGCACGATGAAATGAGAGAATTAGAGATTGAGCATTGAAGAGCTTGCCGAATGCATTCAGTAGCATCCATCAAGTCACTTTTGTTTTGGATAAACTCTGCAACTATGATGTAGTCTTTTGCTCCTGAGAAAGCACTCTGAACATGATAAAACTCTGCAGATTTTGGGACTCTTGTTGGAGTATTTCTTATCGCAACTGAATCACATGTTTGTCAGTTTATTTGTTTCACTATTAAACACATTGTAATGCACAAGCACTGTGTCATGTACTTGCACTGTCAAAATTACAAGATTGCTCAGTGATTTTTCTGCAAAGGCGGATAAATTAAAATTGACTTTTGGCTATCTACACTACTTACCAGGAAACACTAAAGAGGGTTTTATCACGCATTATCTTCAGTTTACAATGACGTACATCATAGGTTAAGGTTCGATTTAGGGAGGTTAAGCTGATTCTAGATCTCTTTCTAAGTGCTGGTGGAGGAAAGGGCAAGGGTGTTACACACTCCAATTCTTTCCTCTCCCCGTCTCTGATTGCCCAGAGATGTAGGTCAGTAGAAGGCTTAAGGCCAATTCATGGATTCCATGTCTGTGTGGTCGTGTGACAAAGTCCACGAAGGTCTGAGTGGACCCCTGTGTGGATGTTTGCGTGCAGTGCAAAATTTGTGAGTGGACTGACTACAACCGCCAGACTGATCATGCATTAGAAAAGTAAACCGGATGCTTGTTTGTGTACTGTATGTATACATTGTATTCCCCATCCATGGTCCTATTCTCAAGTGGTCGCGCACGTCATTTTCTTTCTTCTTTTTTCTTTTTAACTTTATCATGTTGTCCAGCAAATACAAAAATACCCATCAGCACAAACAAGCTCTTCTCGCTGTCCAGTCACCATCTTGTTTTCTAGTGCATATTTGTGGAGCGTGGCTATTCGCACACCCCCATTTGTAGTATGTATAGAAGCGATTGTGCATTTGCTTTGCGTGTCCGCAGCTGTCCGTCTCCATCCCAGAGTATGATCAAGGTTTAAGGTGGATTAGACAGAGTTGTTGCTCACCGTGAGTACATAATCTTGAAAAGACCCTGTTGAAAGTTTCATGTCAAGGCTTATGGCTGATGCATCATCATTTATCAAGTTACAATCGCAAACTTAGCTGCTCACAGTTTCACAAAAGTTAAAATTTGCTTGTTTCTTTTATTCAATTCAATTAAATAGTATTTATATAGTGCCATATCATGACAAAGTTATCCCAGGGCACTTTTTCATATAAAGCAGGTCTAGACTGACACTTTAATATTTAGAGACCCAATAATTTCCACTATGAGCAAGCACTAGGTAACAGTGGCAAGGAAAACTCCCTTTTTAACAGGCAGAAACGGAACCAGGCTCTGTCATCTGCCATCTGTTGGATTGTGAGAGAAGGAGCGAGAGAGATGGAGTGAGAGCAGGAGGAAAGGGAACACACAGCAGCATAGCACAGGTCCACATAGATGGGGGCAGCAGGTGGCTGCAACCAGGTCCAGACTCTACAGCTCTGGAGGGAGGATTACCTGCAGAAAGCAACAGAAGGAGAGAGAGGAGAGAAAGCACATAACTACGGGAAAGGGAAGCAGTCGAGTTATTAACAAGCATTAAGTGGATAAGGGTGCCTACAGAGGGAGAGGAGGAGAGAGGAGCTCAGTGCATCACGGCAGGTCTCCCAGCAGTCTAGGCCTATAGCAGCATAACTAAGGGAGAGCTCAAGGCTCACCTGAGTCAGCCCTGCTATAAGCTTTATCAAAGAGGGTGTCTCCTGTACACAAACTGGGAGCTGGTTCCACAGGAGAGGAGCTTGATGGTTGAAGGCCCTGGCTCCCAGTCTACCTTTTATAGAGTCTAGGAACCACAAAGTCTTGCATTCTGGGAGCGCAGTGCTCTAGTGGGGTAACAGGGTACTACGAACCTTTTTTAAGATATGATAGTTCCTGACCGTTAAGAACTTTGTAGGTGAGGAGAAGGATTTTAAATGCTATTCTGAATTGTACAGGCAGCCAGTGTAGGGAAGCCAATATTGGAGAAATAGCTCTTTTCCTGGTTCTTGTCAGTAAACATGCTGTAGCATTTTGAATCAGCTGGAGAATCTTAAGGGACTTAATAGAGCAACCTGATAATAGATTATGTGATTGTTTTTTTTGTTGGTCATACTAAGTAGTTTTATGGCTTTGCTTTGCTATCGACAATCACTCATAAATTATAGACTTATATTAACCAGTAATGAACACTTGTATAAACCAAATGTGCTCAAGTGTGTATGTGTTTAAAGAGAGAAATACCAGGCCTCAAAAGTCATTGAATTGTTCTAAATTTGAAATGTCTTTGTCACTTAATCAGATTTTACATTGTCATTTCATCTTTTTATCGGAGTGTAAGTTTTGATCGTCTCCAAAGTAAAGCCTAACCTAGATCTAAATTTAGGCTGAAATTTCAGCAGTGTAAGTCTAAAAATCTCACTTGGCCAAGAGGAATTTCTCTCCTGTCGACAGGTTCCCCCTCCTGCGTGCAAAAGCTTGCTTGAAAGCTCGTCTCTTGCAGATATGCAAGCAAAATCACAGTCTTATCTGTTAGTTTACCTGTAGCCAAGCTGGCCTCAGACAAATTATAGAGTAGGTATGTAAAACATCTGGCTGAGGAGTATTTTTTGTCTTCATTAAACACTTCAGTACACTTGGTGGCGATCCTTAGTTCTGGGAGAGTTATGGGAAAAATAAAAGGTATTGGTATGAATGAACTATACATATTTTCTAATACAGGCCTTAAAAGACATGGTCAGGAGTTGTCGTTTGGTTTTAAACATTTCCATAGAATAAATATGAAGTACTGAAAAAATTACTTTGTAATCATAATTATAATAACTATATGGTTTTAATTTCTTATATAAAATGGACCAATTGTTAAATTTGATTGGGTTTGAGAGGTCAGCTTCAACGATGTCATACAAACAGAATCACTTCTTTTCATTATTCCCTATTTCATGTTTTAAAATGAGAAACTTTATTTTGAATAATAATTGCAGTTTTGTAGCTACAAAATTGCTGCTCCAGAACAAAGTTGTGTTCATTTAAGCAAAGACTCCTCGTTATGTTATTAAATTTTTCATGTCAGTATATCTCTGTGAGAATTAAGCTGTGCCTTCAGTCAGCTATAAATTGCCTGGAGGCATACACGGACTTTGGAGTAAACGAAAAGCAAGCCAATAAGGGTTGGAAATATCAAAATGGTCTTGAATCATCATTCTCCTCCATACACAGCTAGATGACTGGCATTTACTCCCCTACAGTAAAACAAATTAAAACAAATGTGCACCAACAATTATGTATAAATGACTAAATCTTCTAATAAGGGTAAATGACATGTTGCCAATGCAGCAGATGTGCCCCCCCCCCCCCTTTTAAAAAATTTTTTTTGGGCCCTGGATGATGATTGCCAGCCTCATTAACCTGAATGTCTTTTCATTAGTCCACCCTAAGTTTTGATAATTAGGTGTTAAGCCCGGTGGCACATAATACAGTGCTCCTTTTTTCTATTTCTCATTATCGCCATGTACCTTTTTATACCTCATGCTTATTATTGTATCTGGAGGCTGATCACTATATAACCAGATATGTGTAGTGGCAATTCAATGATGGCCTAATTCCCTCTTCAGCATAATTAACTGGTGAATGTTCCTTCAAAAAGGAAATGCTCCTTAAAAGCTGAACATTCTGGTGTAATTTCTGTATTCAAAAGTGCATAATTTATGGCAAGTGTAATTAAGTGTATGGCACGCAATACAGTGACATGTTGGTGTTTTTATTTTGTCTGTGGTGCATTTTAATTGTGGCCATGATTCGTTGTTTTTACACTTATTTTGTAGAGCTTGCATGGCAGCTATCAATATTTTATTTGTTTTATTCAATGTAGGCAGCTTGCTCTTTAAATTTTATTGCTGGTCTCAAAATTTTTATTTGTTTTAAAGAGGTTTGTGTCAAGAGGTTCTTTTCAACAGCCACTACACCACAGCAATGTCTGTTCGTAGGAATGTGTTAATATTGCCTCAAAGTCATGGTTTACAGTGACACATTTTTAAATGCCCTAAACCAAATTCCTGAAGAGTAGTTTGATGTAATTCTGCTGCTCTGTCAAACGAAAGTGGATGACCTACTTTTTCCCCCTGCCTCTGAAATATTTCAGAAATAGGATTGGCTAGCTCCAGCTGAAGTCCTGTGCACTAACCCAGAAACAAGACTCATGCTGGAGCTATAGGAAAGGCTGTCTTTCACCACTTGCCCCTTCCCCCTTCATGTTAGGCTGTTGAAAAGTGGGTGGGAATTTGTAGGGAAGCAGTGCGAGGGCATTTTAACAGATCACAGCTCCTATAGTTTAGGAGGAGAGTGGATGGCAAGGGCTGATAATTTTCTCAGTGGGGAAGACGTACTGTAAGTACTAGGCCTTTTCTATGCTGTGTAATTAGATGACCAATTTAACATGTTTGGCTAATTTAATTTGTGATATTTTTTTTTATACAGGCCTAATTATTTTTTACATTTTCAGTGCTACTAATTCATATGTGTTTAACATGGATCTTCAACAACCATCTCTTACGTTTTGTGTTTTTGTGTCGGAATGTTTTGATTCATGACTTTTTGGCGTTTTAGTGCTCGTCACATTTGGAATTGTGCACTCCCATTTAAGCTCCAGTTCAGTAGGCCGATGTTACCTCTGACCTCTTTAGTGCTTCATTTAATGCATGCAGTGGTTTTGGATTGGTTATACTGACCCTGCGACAGGAAGCACACATTGCATATTGTGTTAATTCACTGTTAGGCGAAGTCCTATGCAGCATAACGCATCTTTCAAACAGTCCCAGCTGTTTGATGTTTAAGTTGCTCAACTGTGAACTGTCAATTAGTGGACTGTGGAGATTAGGTTTTGGCTTTTGAATTCTAGATCTGCAGTGTTACTTTGACACCATCACCTAGCAGTCTTGTTTCTGGTTTTCTTTTTAATACTACAGCATGCAGTCACTCCCATCTCTGTAGGTCCTTTAGTTGCTTGGCAACGGGAGGATGGAATGCAGTGTATTTACTGTTGAAGTAAAAGCCTGGGGTGAAAGCTGATACCGTGTTTTTAACAGAAGCGTATGGTTGCTTACAGGCGTCATCAAGGTGAAATGGACAGGACGGGGTGAAATAGAAATGTCAGCGATGTACAGTGGACACAAATTAATTTGGGCCCTTGGGCAGATAAGGTTTGTCTTAAACGGTGCTTCATTTTGATTCTCTGTTCTGCTGCTGTTGGTTTCAGCACCAAACCTTAATTAGGAGTAAATGTTAACAAGTGTCGGATCAAAATGTATATGTTCTGTTCGATATTGTGTGATTACCATTTGACAACTGCATATTTATTGAATTTCATGTCTTTCCTCAGGTTTTGAGAGCATTCTTGAAGGTCTCTTTAGTCCAGCGCTCGTAGAAGACCTAAATTTATTTAAGGGTAAGAATCTCAAGACTATTTTCATTATCATATTAGCAGCCATGATCATGCAAGTGTATGAATGACATTAATGAGACTGGTGTGGTTTTAGATAATCTGTTATCTGCTTATTATGACAATGCTGCTGCATTGTACCATCTGGTACCCCTCTACATTCACTGTGCAAGACAGAAGAGAAGATGCCTTGTGTTCCTACAAAGTTGGTGTTTTGGATGGCGTGGGGCCAGTGTAAAACTCGACAGTGTGCTACAGACATGTTTACAATGCCTGATGTTAATGAGACAATAGTGGTTATTATTTGGGTTTTCATTACATTTGCAGTGAGAGGACTGTAAGTAGACGTTCAACAATAGTAGCTGGAGACAAAGGCTGCTGAAAATTAAGTCGGACTGAATCCGTCTACTCTGGATTCAGTCAGTCTCACTAAAACAAATCAAAACGCTCTCATTATGGCCCACTCATTCATTTAATTCATACATTTGAGTCATTGAGTCTCGTTGTTGAGTTGTGCTCTGAACAATATTAGATTCAAACAGAAAATAGGACACTGCAGGTTTCAAGATGTACTATATACAGGTCGGTCAGGCATTGGTAGAACTTTGCTTTATGTCAAAACCTCAGTTGCTGCACCTCATTAAAAGCTCTTTCTATAACCAGATCTCATCTTTCCACATCCTGCCTCAGATGGCCTATCTGTTGAGGCACCAGTCTGAGCTCTAAGTTGGTTGATGCACTGAGAATCACTTCACCTAATAATGTATTGTTTAGAAAAAGATTTTGTCACACAGTTGTATTCAATTCCTTGTCACTTGTTTTTACATCCATAGACTTTGAACCTACAGCAGTGTCTGACTGGTCATTTGATGAAAATTGTCTATTCTGCTGTTTGAGACGAGACAAAGTAAAGGTGAGATTTCTTGTTTTCTTTATTTACCTTCTGGTGGTGATGCTCTCTAATCCACCTTGGTTTCCTATCAGAATTACAGTAGTTGTTGCATAATTACTTTAAGGGAGGAGAAATCAGTCAGCGGAATAAAAATCGTACCATGTTTTGTTCAGTAAATATTTGTATCCTGACAGTTTTTTGTCATTTGACAGGAACACTTAATTGGCTTAAGTGTCGAGGGGCTTGAAGATACACCCAAACCCCTCCTGGTTAAAGATCAGACTGCAATCAGCAGACTAGAGAAACAAGCCGAGGAATTTCTCAATGCAGTCCTCTGCAGAAAAGGTGAGTCCTGATGTCTCAGTGATGGAGTGGACCTATTGCCTCAGTATTTTGCATTGTTATGACACTAATGTTAGCATTGCAGACAAGATGACGCATGTCAATGTTTCTTAGTAAGCTTTCATTTAGATGTTATGTTCTACGAATTAATTCAAATTGCTACACCTGCGGCTCTTATGGCCCACGGAATATGACTCTAGCTTGCATGTTTTTTTGTTTTTTGTTTTTGGTTGTTTTGCAGGCTGAAAAATATTGATACAATGTGGTTGTGGATGTTTACGGTCACTTACAGCTCCGTAAAGAAATGCGGAGTTAACTGTTTTTACCTCTGTATTTTTTTTTCTTTTCTTTCAGATGTGCCAAATTTCTCTGACCCACACATTCCAGTAGTGGCTCGTGAGATCCTTCAGAGAATGATCCGACAGTTTGCTGCCGAATATACCTCAAAAACCAGCTCTCCTCAGGACAGTTGCTCAGATTCCCAGCCTCCCCCTGACCAAAGCACGCCGACCCCGCCCTTGCTCTCAGGGGCTCCTCCTTCTACCAGTCCTGCTGCCACCCTGGCTGGGCCTGCACACAACCACAACCCCGTTCTCAGCAAGCTCCTAATGGCTGACCAGGATGCTCCTCTTGACCTCACCATCAAGAAGCCCCCGGCTGTGCCTAGTGACCAAGGTAGTGTGAACTTAAACACTTATGTAACAGAGCATATTATTCAGGACTGAACTAGTGCACTGGTGGTACTCCATTCTGAACTTAACATTGAATCTAAATGGAGTTTTTTTTCCTGCCTTTTTTAACAGATGGAGTTCTTGACTTATCTCTCAAAAAGAATCGCTATAGCAGCAGCCTGCCTGTCCGTAGTCCTTGTCTTTCTCCAGCCACATCCACGCTCAAAGGGTAAGATACATTTCTTTCTCTTTCTCTTTAGTCTCCAGTCCTTACGCAGTAATGTTTATGAAGATCTGTTACATTGTAGTTTAGGATGACCACAAAATGGATTTGGAATTAATTGGATTAATTAACACATGTTGCACGGGTTACATGTAGTAGCACAGGTATTAGCTTACGCCTGAAATTTGAGTCCTGAAATTGAAGATGACTCAGCCAGTCGGTGGCTTGATGAAAATGAACAGCAACAAACGGGGTTGTGCTAACAGAAATGTTTTCTGTCACAAAGAAACACCAACTGCAACAGTGGGAAAGCTTCCATGTGCTTCTGTTGCTTGAAGCATTTTTGTGGATGCAGTTTTTATCATACTGCCATTCAAAATAAATTACGTTGCACACTTGAAGTTAATTTTTTTGTTTGTCTGACAGGTCACTAGTATTGAGCGCTTTGGGAACCGTTGCAATGGTTGAAAGGCGCTATATAAGCAAAGTTCATTTACCATTTAGTATTGCCAGCTAGGGACTGAATGGGCAGCATGTTGTTAGTTTGTGAGGTATTGTGGCTTAAAAGGATTCTGTTAGCTCAGCCTTGTTTTTGGTTTCTGTTCATAATTGTCTGGCAAGCCCTGAAGCCCTGCACAAATGCAGTAGAGTAGATGTAATTTTTTATTTCTCGAGATTCTCAGTGATGAAGTAATGTAGTAGTAGAGGTATTTAAATGAATTCTGTGACGTTTGCACACCATTTTCCTCACCCACAGAAAGATTGCATTGATTTGTTTTCATATCAAACTGTAAGCATTGCTTGTACGTCTTATTACTTTGAAGGGGAGTCGAGTAGTTTTCATATCGCACATGCTTCCAACAAACATGATGCCAACCTTTTCTGATGAGCATAGTCATTGATACCAAATATTAGAACACATGTTTCCTTTAATGTCATTCATCCAAATCAGGGCTGTATTTTCAGTTATGTTCTCCACAGACAAATTGCCATTTTATTTCATTCATATTGAATCAAACATTTCAGGCAATATCTTTATCTAAATATTACTATTTTAGGGTTTGGTTCTGTTTTGTGTCAAGCCTTATGCTCATCTCGACTTGAATGTGCCTATAATTACATTCTTATTTTGGATTAATTAAGCACCAGTGGCTTTGCATTCTCCTCTTCTGCTGCTTTGAGTGCTGATGGGATCTAAAAGTGATCTTTTCTAGCAGAATAAAGCAGATTTTCATCTTGCTTTGAATATAATATACTGAATGCACACTGTCCTCGGTTTGATTAAAAATGACTATCTGTATGAGAACTATCAACATTTAAGGTCTATAGAGAGTAATAACTATAGTTGGACAGATATATAGATACACCCTAAAAGGAATAGTTGGGGCTTTTTTGTTCTTAAAGATATCGATGCAAGGAAATTATCTTGGATTCAGCCCATCTGACTATACAATACAGTAATGTCTATACAATGACATCTCATAAAAACCACTATCCTTTTTAAGTAACTACTTTAAATAAAATGTGACCTAACTAACAGAAAAGCTTTTGCTCTAGATGAATTGTGCAGATCCTTTTCCTTTATGGATCACACTTCAGTTAGTCAGTTAAGTTTTGATAACACAACAACCCTTTGCTGGCTTACTCTTTTATTGCTGTGCTTGTTCAGTGGTAACGTCACAGACAAAATGTCAAGATCTTTATTTACGTTAGTCATTTTGGATGGCATAGTTATTGTGCCCTGCTTAACAGCTACATGCCAAACCGCCTTCCTGCAATGACAAACAATCCCTCCCTGTACGCCAATAAATGCCTTTTTTATTTTATTTTCATTGTTTCTTTGCCCTTTCTTTTCATTTTGTTTATTTTGTATGTTGATGCAAAATTTGTAAACAATCATCACAGCAAGCAAATAAAAAATTGTCAAACTTGAGCCCTTTTTGTTCTTAAGTCACACACACTGCCACACAGTCAGTTTTTCTAAAAGATAGTGATGTTACCAAAGCAGGTCATATAATAAAGGAGTGGCCAACATCCTCCCCTCCCCAACCCATCCTCCTTTAGAAAAGAGAATAAAGGCACTGTGCAAGCTCTGCTTACACCCAATTTCCTTCCATCCAATCAGGCGATCGTTGAGAACGGACGGACAGGTCGGGCTGTTTATGAGGAGCCTACAGGATGGGAGGAGGAGGGAGAATATCGGCCACTCCACCCGTTATAAGCCTTCCTCATCTCTTGCATATTCGCTGCACATCAAAGAGGAGGCAGATCTGGTGAGCGACCCAGAGTCACCTCTCAGCTATAACCAGAGCTCCAAACCTGCTGACCTTTTCAGAAACGGATCTGCTTCTTGGAATTCCAAAACTCATTTTGGTGCCCTCCTCAAACTCAATTCCAACAGTGAGGCTAGCGAGCGCCTTAACGACATACCCAGATTGTTGGAAGCTGCTGGACTTTTGTCAAAGTCACTTGCCTATGAGAAAGGAAACCTCCAGGAGTCCTGCAGGGACCACAGCCTCTCCCTTTCTCAGTCATCATCTTTTGACCTCAAGATCCCCCAGGTGCGGGTTTTGGCCACAGGGACAGACCAGTCTTGGGATTCCTTGTCCACCGAGTACTCGGGTTCACTTTGTGAGAGCGGTCTGGGAAAAACCCTTCGTTACATTCTACCCAGGCAGATCCAGAAAAAGAGCAGCGGATGCTTCAGTAGCTCAGGTTCGGAGAAGGAATACTGGCCTTACGACACTGACAACCAGGCCTCTGGGGGAAACTATCCTCTGGATTCAGAGTCAGACCTAGCTAACAAGCAGCCAAGGAAGAAACGCGGGCGATATCGACAGTACAACACTGAGCTGCTTGAAGAGGCTATTGTGGTGGTGATGGGTGGGAAAATGAGTGTGTCTAAAGCCCAAACGATCTATGGCATTCCACACAGCACCCTGGAATATAAAGTTAAAGAGCGACTGGGGACCTTGAAACATCCCCCAAAAAAGAAACTGAAGCTGATAAGCCAGGTAGAGGAACAGGGTGTTTCACGGTCCCCGGAGAGGAGAGAACTCCAAAACTCCCAGCTCCTTGTTTCTGAGAAAAGAGAGAGTTCATCTGAAGAGGCTGGGAATGATTTCCATGATGGAAGCCTCTCATCAAATGAGTGACGCAACCGTAAATTACTAATGTACTTTTTAACCAGACAGATGATGCATTTGCCAGACAGTAGTAGTAGCTGACTTTTTTTCATAAAAACTTAATTGTGTATAACATTTAAATTGAAATACCCATATTTATACTTTTAATATGTTTGTGTATTGCCGTCTATCTTAAACACTCCCAAGTCTCTCTCTGTGCCACATATAGTGCCTGGAAAGCACACTTGCTATTTGTTGAGAATTTTAATATACCGCAATATATTGTTAATTTATTTAAGTTATGTTTTGAAAATAATCATTCCTTGCTCTGTGAATATATTCCTTACACACAGAGCCAAATTGAATCATGTCTAAGGAAGTGGCGCCCCTCAGTGTCCTTTCTCAGTACTGTTCAGAGCACGAATTTGTTGAATATGTAGTTTATTCTACTGTGTGTGTGTGTATATAGACCCTGCAAGTATAGTTGAAAGCATATTAAGCATCCATTATTGTAAAGTGTTTATGGAGAAAGTCACTGTTTTGCAAATGCACTTCTATGACTGAAATGGTCACCGGAGATAGTGTCCAAGCACTAGTATATTCAAAATATTTATTAATTCTAAACACTATTATCCATTTATTATTCTAGTCTGTTGGAATAGCATGGTGTGTGAATATCACTTTCTTTTTGAATCCAAATTAAGTTTATCTTAAGTGACAGGTTTTGCTTTGCTATATTAATGGTATTAGTTAATTTTCATTGCCTTCACTGCACTCAGGATAAATTCAGACTGGGATAAGTACTTGTTAGTCAAAGAAAATGTATCTATCAGGTAATGGATTACTGTACACAAACACATATACCTCAGCTACAGATATTCTTAACTAAGTCATTGCCTCATAAGTCACCTCTAACAGGAAAGGATGGCATACCCAAATATCCCTTTCAGATGACATTTCAGGATGTCGTACTGAAAAGGTGTGGGTGTCCTACTCCGATGTCTCCACACCCTACCGTAACTAGTTATCAGTAGCATTTCAGTGCCAGTGTAAGCCTTCAGAGCATTTCAGTTCTATGTGATTTAGGGCTCGTCTTTTTCAGATTTCAGGTATACCTCTGGGATGTCTTTTCTCTAAGACACGAGAAAAGAAGAATTTTTCTTTCTTTCTTTTTTTGCTCACAAAAATAATGCAAAAAATTATAAGTTGGTATTTACATACATATGTAGATATCATTACCCACATACTGTACATACGTTCATCTGGCTTGCCCATACTACATGCTAAAGACTTGTCTCTTTTAAGAACACTTGCCTAGTTTGAGGATGTAGTGACCTAATTCACTGTCACTAATGGTGCACTAGCTAAACTCTTGGTCAGATAAGTTAACTCTCTAAAATACATTCAGGAATTTTTTTAAATGTTTACTTCAGGTAAACAAGAACATAAAATCAGTCTTATGTGTTCACGTGAGTCTAAGTAAGATGTAGGTGCGATATCGTCATTTTTTAAAAGCGCTAGTCATTCATTTTATAAAAAAAGCGAACTTTATCAAGAAATATTAGCAGATGGAACCTAACTTATTGGCTGACTGTGCTAGCTTGCCAAGTTAGCTAATGTGTTAGCTACTGTTCAATGCTCACTGCTACAATCATGCCTCAATCCACATCCACCTATTTTTCAAGTTGTTATCAAGGCAAAAAGACTTACTGCAATTTTTCTTTCGTAACTGTGGATCATAGCTTGCAGTTCATTGCTGCGTCCAAAACTATTTTGTATTGATTTGTAGTTATTTTTTTCATTGGGGAGGAAAAAAAAGATTCTTGTCTTGAAGCCAACCATGCGAGAGTGTGAGTTGATACCTTTCTTTCCTTTTTTGCCATTTCCTTGAAATATTTCCATGTTAAGTGGCTCTACCAAGCCTCAGGTTGATGTCATATACTTAAAATTAATACAATACAGAAGGCTGGGTCATAGTGGTGTTACTATACAAACCTTTAAAGAGGGCCTGTCTGTCCCCTGTTGCCATTAGGAGCATTAGGCATGCTCCATGTTTTTTATGCTGCCTCATCTATTATTTTGCTTATCAGGACACTTCATTGTGCATTATCCCTTATACCTCAGGACATTCCACAATATGGGACCATGGCCCATTATTTTATCAGGTTAACACACCGCTCCAGCAAATGTTGGTAATCATTTTTTGCAAATCTTTAGATATAAACAATGTTGCTTAGATGATTGTGGATTTTTGATTAATGCAATGATTCCTTAACAGCATGCACTTAACTCATATTTGCAGTCATATTACATAAAATTGCCTAGATTGTAAACATTTTTATGTGAGAGTTGGTTCAGAAGCAATATATAGTTCAGGGACTTGCACACTTATCTGTTAATAGCACTGTAAAAAAAAAAAGAGAAACTTTGTTGTGTGGTAAAGTTACTGACTAACTTGTTGGGATTCTCTTATTGTCTGCCACTTTGCTCTAAACACAGGTATTCATTTTGTTTATTTTGTATGCTTTGCATTTCGTCTTACTTTAAGGTAAATCATTTTCTTCTATTCTATTATTCTAATTAAATACATACGAGCCCCTTTGGGTTTATTGACAGGTAAAATGTGTTTTCAAGTCAACAATATTTCAAGTGAATTAACTAAACAAGTTCTAAATCTAGTTAATGGTTCACTGAAGATGAATGATTAAATCACCCATGCAGTAGTTCGTAATTGCCAGATTATTTATCTCACTAATGTACAGTAAATGAATATTGCAGATGCACATTGCGGAACACATAGATGTTTGTGTGCTTGTGAAATAATGCGGAATTGAGTTGTAATTTGGTTTGCTGCTTCTTGTTTTTTAATTTTATTCCTCTGGAAGAAAATGGCATGTACTTTGTGTGAGTTTCGTACTGCAATTCTAAGTGAAATGGAGCGAAACCCTCAGGGATGAAACACTTACCACAAATTATTTGGTTACTCCACTTTACCGTAGGCCTTGAAAACAGGGATGTGTGGTTTAAGATGCAAAAAACTGGTCTGGTTCCAAATGCAGCAAATGTTTTTTTTAATCTCTAAAAGTTACATTTGAGATATTTTGCCATGCTGTACAACTCATTTTGTGTTTGGAGCCAAAAACCCATAGTACATCTTTTCATAGTTTTATTATTTTTGTACTTGCATAGTACACAAGTAGATTGGAGTTACATGATGAATGCCAATTTTAGCTTAGTGCAGGTAAGATTGACAGGAAGACCAATGGGTATTTCATTAACATGATTTCAAGTCCTAAGACTCTTAATATACACGCGGCATTCATGCCTCCCACCTCAAAGGTTGTATTATAACCTTTGAGCTTTAAAACTGAAATCTAATGTTTTTTTTTAAAAGTATATAAAACCAGTATAAAAATATCCACATTCTAGCTACCTATTTGATCCATCAAATTTCACTTTGCTATATAGCTGGAAACTAACACTGAGTAGATGCTACGTTGTAAGTTTAACACTCGATCTTCCACCATCTCTGCTATCGCTCAAAGGTGGCAACATGTGAAAAATGACAGATTTCAGCTTTACTATGTCAAAGTCTTAGTAGCGTGCTATTTGGCAATGCAGTATTAGTTTGTGTTATATATATATATATATATATAAATAAACAAAATGTTGGTTGGTAATTTGTCTTAAACAAATGAGTCAACAGAGAATCCCTTTCTTTTTTTTAACTGACTACATGTTCATGTTGCTGTTGCCAGCACCTCTTGCTCTGCAGCACAATTACTAAATGCGTTGTGCATGTGTGAAATTTTCTTGACGTACTGTATACTGTAACAAAAAGCACCACTGTGCAAAGAAGAAAAATGTAATAGCTGTAACAATGTAATTGGCCAAGTTCACTGGATGAAAGATTCACTTTTAAAATGACCTATTCTTCTAATAAATATGCAGTGATCCATTTTGTACACTTGTGATTTATTTCACACATATAATCCAGCTCCACCACTTTTGGCAATTTTATTAGGGGCATTTTTCTGCATAAATGTAATGATCTCATTAATTTTGTTCTTTTTCCCCTCAGTGAGTCTCCTGACTTGGGTGTTGCAAAGGCAAAAGACCTGCAGTCCACCTCCACACTGGAACTGTTCATGGCCAAACTCTGCCCCCACCATCAGAGACAGATAGTAGATGCCATAGGTTTTCTACAGACGGAGGTCAAAGCACTGGCATCTTCCAATACACAGCAAGACTCTAACTCTACTTCTGGAATCCAGGGAACTGCTTGTTCCACTGCAAAATCCAGCACAGTCACCCCTGAGAAGTCATGCCCTGAGCTAAGGTTTCCCAATGAATCCACTCCCAAGTCAGAAGTCCAGGATATGTCTCTTTTTATCCCAAGCAGCTTTGCAATGAAAAACGTTCCAGAGAAGTCATCTGTTACTGTTAGCCCTGCTTTGGATCTTCGCAGCCTTGGGTCAGGGACTGATCAGGCTTTGGTCACCCCTACTGCTAATCCAGTGGACACAGAGAACAACCGTCATGGTGAACATGCCCCTCTTAAGATGAAAATCATGACCAGCAATGTTGCTGCGGGTAAGAAATTATCATGTGTGCTCAACACCTCTCTTTCATCACACCCTGACACTTTGGAGGACAGAGAGTGCAACTCAAATTCATCCAACAGAACAGAGACTCATAGTGCTAGACTCAGCTCCTCTGTGAAACGACACAATCAGGCTAGTCACGCACATCAAGTTAGGCAGAGAGAGACTCTCGGGCATGCCAAAGATACACAAGCAAAATTGTTTTCAGTCCACATGACCATTCCTTCAGACTCTCCACGGACTGCCAGGAAGACCATCAGGGCATCCTCTGATCCTCGGATCAGGGACTCTGCTTGTAGGGGAATGGCTGACCCTGATCTCGGCCACTGTGACATTGTTTTTATTGACAAACCAATTACAGAGTGTTTTAAGGAACAGCAGCGTAGCATGCTCCCACGCCGCAATGCAAGAAAAAGCACCAGAGGACACATGTATTCAGATGAAATATGGGAGTTAAAAACTGTCCGGACATTGGCAGGGAGGGGCAACTGTCTTAAGCCAATGCCAGATCTGATCACATTGGTCACTCCAAAACAAATACTTTCAAAGCCTGAAGGTGTACCACCTGTAGATATGCCCTTTCCTAGAGTCTGCAGGGAGACAATGAATCAACAAATGTCCACAGAAGAGACAGATGAGCGTGTGATACCAGGAACAGGACATGTGGTGGAAGAAGCAGCCAGTAAAGTAGATGTTATAGTTGAAACTAGTCAGACAGGTCAGTGTCAGAGCAAGGGGCAGTCTGTTCCTCCATCTCCAATAAGGTTCCCAACAGAGAACAAAGAAGCAGATATGAACACCGATGTAGAACAGGCTACAACTTCAGATTCAGGGACGACAACAGGAAGTGAAGAAAGTGTTTCTCAGGCTCCATTTGAAGGAGAGGATCACGAGCCTGAGCTTGAAGTGGACATATGTGAAAACACTGAGCAAATAGTGGCAGAAACAGTAGCGGAACCATTAGAAAACATTACCATAGAAGAAGCGAAGCCCCAGCTTTCATCAGATGAACTGCTCAACAGTGAGCCTGTTCTCCAGCAGAATGGCACCCCATCACCGGCGAATCAAGTTGAGGAAGAGAGAGAGCAAAATAAAAGGGAGGAAATGCAAGATGAGCAACCTCAGGAACTTCAGCCAGACACACAGATACACTATGACAACTCTGAAGTGACAGAAAACTCCAACACCACAGGTTCAAAAGAGGAACCAATGGTGAAAGAGCCAGAAATGAAAACATCTGAAGCAGTTGACAGTGGTATGTCTTTAGGGACTGAAGGGGATACTGACAATGACTTGTCCTCAAAAACACTGGATGCGCTTTTGAAGGAGCTACCCCCTTGGCGAAGAAAAAGAGGTACTGTAGTTTCACTGCCTAAGCGGTTAAGACAAACAGAATCAGTGGTAGTGGGTTATGTTAACGGTAGACCCATATCCGCCTCTGACAGAAGTCTGCGTCGTAGATCAAGTAACAGCATCACATTACCAAATAACACCCCAGTGAAATCCAGTCAGAATGTACCCAGCAAGACTTCTTCTCTTGATGTAGCCATTCATTCAACTGCTGAAAACAATAATTTGGAGAACCATCTACCTGAGACATACACAAATGTAAAATCTATTGAGGCTACTGCTGTGATTCAGCAGGGTAAAGAACCATCTTCTGCCACAACATCAAGCCCAAGATGTAAATTTCCCGCGAGGACCAAACAAATCCAAAAACAAAAGAGATTTCCGAGAGATCAGGAAGGTTTGCCTGTCCTCTCTGATCAGCCTGTTGATCATCTTCAGAATGCCGAGTCCAAACGGCAACTTAGATCAGCTGGCCAGAGGCCAGATGGATCTCCAGTGTCACCGTCCACTTCAAAAGCTGTCACTTCCACTTCATCTCCAAAACCTACTGTTACCCATTCTCTTCCATTTACAGAGCACCTCCCCTCCCTCCCCCTTCCATCTCCACTTCCTGTTACTTCTGATCCTCTAATCACATCATATCCCCCTGCAGCATCTGAACAGTCCCAACAGAACACCGTCCCAGAGACAACTGTGGAGTTAAACATAGAAAAAACTCAGCCAGTAAAGACAGCCTCTGAAGAAATACAAAAAGGCGAAAGTAAATTGCAGGTAAGGTTTGCAAAGGCTGTCGTAGATGACAGTAAAAATGAGAAATGGCAATTTAGCAGTGAGGAATCGAGTCCATTGGAAAATCAAAGTCCTGTAAAGACTGAAATGGAAACACAGATTATCCCATTAAGAAGCAAGCGGGTTCTCCGAAAGGAGGCAGAAGCAAGCGATGTTGCCTTGCTGCAGAAGCAAAATGTAGCATCTTTAGGAGATCGGTCTGCAAGTGGGGATGATAGCAGTTCCTCCATATCAGACAAACCCACAAGACTGCCATTAAGGCACGAAAGCAATAAGCTTGAAATGTCCCACCAGTTTGTTACTGAGTCAACGCCAGTGGACAGCAAGAAACTAGCTTTGAGATCACAAAGATTGGCTGCACCTTCTACCAGTGCTCTTAATGTATCAGGAAGACAGAGTGACATAGCGTCCCCTATCAGAGTAATGCCAGAAAGAATAACTAAAGCTCAGTTGAAGCCCCCTCCAGCGTCTGTTGTACCACACAGCTCAGCCGTCCCTGTCATTGCACCAAGACCCGAGCCCCCAAAACAAAATAACAAATTCTTTGAGACTCTGACTGGAGAAGAAAACCACCACCTAATTACAAATCTGAACATTAAGTATGATAAAATGCAAAAAGGTTGGCTGCAAATGGACAAAGAGGGTCAGCCAATGACAAAATACAAAAACAAAGCAGACAGACAGGCAGCTATATGGAAAAGTAAACGCAGGGCACGAAAAACAAAGTCTTTGGACCACCAGAAATACTCGCCAGTCCAAATGCTCTTCATGAAAGGTTTTAATCTCACCAGTATTTGTCGCTGGTTCCTTGAATCAACAGAAACAAAGTCCCTCGTCATTGTCAAGAAGGTGAATACACGTCTTCCATCAGAAACTCAGCTGTGCTTCCATAGCTCTAGTGGTTCAGGGACATCTCAGGGGGTGTTTCCAAGCTTACAGGCAGAGCGCTTAAAGAAACATTTGAAAAAGTTTGCCATCGCCTCGCCTGTAAAGAGCAACCCTAAGAGTCAGAAACTGATAGCTAAAGCACTGGAGCAAGAGGCAAATGCAGTCAAAGGGAAAGAGAGAAGAGAACATCCCAATACTACGCAGATGTTGGCCAAGTCACGCTCCTCTGCCGAAGCCCGTGTACAGATAGGTGACTCCCAGAAATGCACCGGTAAATCAAGGAATCCAGCAAGTGCAAGGATCTTGAGGAAATACTCTAATATCCGAGAGAAGATGCAGGTTCAGCAAACCAATGTTAGACTGAAAGAGGCCTCAAAAACCTTAAGAACCAACAGTATGAAAAGACTGGCCAACACAAAGTCTGCTGCTAAGTCGATTCTAAAACCATCTCTGAAGGCACGGAAATCACCCCTACCAGTCGGTAAACAAATGAAAGCATCTGCAGCAAAAATCGAAAGAAGGAAAACATTGGCTGGCAAAACAACGACAAAGCATCCTGTTCAGGAGAGGGCAGTCAAGGCTCAGGGCAATAGTAGACCTTCAAGAGATACAACTAAAGAATTATTGCCAAAGAGATGCTCTCAACGACTAGGGTCTCCTAAAATATCTGAACATAAGCCTGTCGACACATCTAAAGGCAAGGTTGACAATAAAAAACAAACTGAAGCAGAGAAAGTAGAGGTGGATAAACCTTCTGTGAATAAAGTGAATGCTGCAAGAATCCAAACAAAGGAATCAACAGTCGCTGAAATCAAATGTACGGAGAATGCTGTTGAACTCCCACAGCAGAGCATGGATGCCAAGGTTCCAAACTCACCCGACCAGGTATTAACAAGATCCCAGAGGAAAATGGAAGCGGCAGTCCCTTTGAGTGGGAGCCCCAGTCATGCTTCAAAGAGGGCCACAAAGTCCATGAAAACGCAAAATGCATCTCCTAAATCAGGCAGGAAAGCTGACGAAGCCACGCAGACGAGAAGCGGGGCTTTAAAGTCCCCTGCAAAGAGACGTCGGGCAGCCTCGTTGCCACGAAGTGCTACAAAATCTGCAACCAAGAGAACTCGGAAGCTTTTAGAGACCCCGGCTAAGCGCACCAGGACATCACTTTCAAAATAAAATGGACCTGCAGAGAGAGATCATCCTAATTTGGAAGATTTTGTGATTTTTCTTTTATCTGGAATATATTCAGAAGGACCAGAACTATCTATTTTCTACTCTCACCAAACTTGTCGGAGGATAACCTTTTTCAGTAGGCAAATATGTGAAGAAGGAACAGAGATTTTGAAAGTCGTTTATGCTTTTGTAAAGCTTCATTGTGGAAAAATGCAAACGTGATGGATTATTTGCTGAGCATTTGCTCTGTTTTCAGGGACTACAGACAAGTCCTACATGATGTCTAGCAGATGTACTTGCTGTTTGGCTTTATGTTTCTGCACTCTACGACACGGCTGGAGATATCAATAGCCTATCACGCCTTGTTTTAAAAGTTGGGATAACAAATATCATACTTTGATGCAGTTATCAAGGTGGCATTAAATTAATTACCCATCCTGTTGTTTTTTTTCTCGTCATTTTTTATGTAGGTATTGTTTTAGATATCATGCACTGCATTTACTGTGCAGAGAGCTTGCTAGGAGAAGGGAGATCAGCTTTTGAATAAACGTTTTACTTACAGTAAGTAGGGAGCTTGTATCTCCAGCCTGTCTTCCAATCGCAACATGGTGAATATGTGACTGTGACCAGGTGCCTTATTTATGAAGTGTAAAGTAATAGAATGTGTAAAATGTGAAAACTCCTGTCCTTTTTTAGTTCTAACAGCTTTCAATTCCTGGAGAGGCAGTCGACATTCATTTGCTTCACAAAGTGTTTGCAAATGGTTTCCGTTCCACACGGCCTGTGCCTCGTGCTTCATCTGTAAATTCTTCAGTTGGCATTAAGTTAACTTACCTGACAGGTTTATTTTCATACTCCCATTTTCCCAGAGCATTAACACAAAACTGATCTTATTGTAGTTGTGTTAGATGTTGAAAAAAATATGAATCTGAATTGTTAAAACAGACACGCGCAATATGTCATAACACAAGTTTGTATTTTTTTTTTTATGTTTTCATCACCGTGTACCTCTGCTGTCACTTCTGACTATTGCACCACATTGTTCTCTGCTCACAATAGTGGCTTAGTATTTTACCTGCTCCTGCATGTAAGTCTTGTTAATGTGGAGACTATCTTGGCTGCTCTTGCATCAGAGCGGTTGCCTTCCTGGAACTGAAACCCAAAACTATATTTATGCCCCTGATCTTTTGAAAATAATAACCCCGTTTAAGACTGAGATGACTTTGGGATATTGGCTTGTGTATCACTTTGTTGTCTGCAAATATTGTTGACAAAGGCCTGAAAAGTGTGTATATTTGGTTGGTTGATATGAATGAAGTTTATGGCCTCTTTAGCATTAATGGCACATTACATGGTGACAAATTCCTTCCCTGATTATTTACAAGTTGGATATGAAGATTTTGGGGTAGTCTAGTCACACTTCTGAGTTGTGTATCCAAGTCTGTTGCAGTTTTATTATGTTATGTTTTATTGTCATTGACTGTCAGGCAGATGTTCTCATAATGTGAAGTTTCTTAACTTCCACAGTAGTAACTTACATTGGTGCATTGTCAATTGTCATTTTTTAGCACAGTGTTATTTTTTTTTATTAGTCATTTCTCTTTAGAGGGTAAATCATCTATAAATGTAAAACATGTCTGTCATGTTTTTATTGTTATTTAAGAACTCCATGTAGGCTAATGAATCTAGCAAATCTAAAACAGCCCACCAAATATCCGACTTGAACATGTTTATTCTTTACAGTTGCTATTTAAAGATTTTGATTTTGTATATTAGAAAGAAATAACTGCTTTATTTGTGGTAATCTCAAGAATGATACATCTTTATGTTAAGAACTTTGTATTTTTGCTGGAGTTGATATAAAGATGTTTGAATTTTATATTTGGTTTCTTGGCTCATTTATATAATTGTTTTAGGTTATTTAACCAGACAAAGTTGGACTGCATTTTGGAGAAGGATCTTGTTAGTACAAAAGTAATGAAGTGGCAAGGTGAAAACTAAAGGGCTCCGGTTTGCTTGAAACAAATAAGGGTGTACATTTAAATGCAAAAGTCTTTTATACCTGTTCTGAATTAGCAAAATGTCAGGCATCTTTGGCATGTCTTTCTTTTTGACTGTCTCTCCTTGATGGTATTAATGACTCTAAATCTTTTTTCGTTTAGCATGTAGAAACAATGCAGAGGAAGAAGTTCAAATCCTGCCAAGTGTCTCGCCTCCACACAACTGGCCAATCACTGTGTGTGTGGCACTGCTTGTTGAATTGTCTGTCTCAGGTGTTCGACGAGCCGAGAAGCACCTATTTTGAAGCAGGCTATAAACCCTTAGGGGACCTGCCATACGGCTCACGGGCGAGAGTCCTGAGCACCACAGGAAGCTCCCACTGTGGGACAGATTGGTAAACAGTTGGCCTCTGTCATCTCAGTGTCTGCAGAAAACGGAGGGTGAATGAACAACTTCTCACCAAAACCAACATGACAAAGGAAATTGGGGATTTATTCAAAGGCAACACTGCAAACACCCACATAATCCCTCATTAATTTTTCTTATTCCGTAAAGATGAGCAGGGACTCACCGAGATTACTTTTTCCGATGTTACCATCGTGGACACTAGGGATGTTTCTGTTTGACGTAAGCAGGCAGAGCCCTAGTGAGACAAATCCATTTGTAGCTCACTGAGCTGTTAGACTAAGGCCTGACACAGCTAAGGTGAGGAGTGTTTTCCACTAGAGGCACCGACTGTTCAGTGACACTGTGGCTTCCTCTCTCGATCCAAATAAAGTGCGTCTGCTGTGTTCTGCTATGATGAGTACCGGCATTCTACAGTGTGCATTTATGGTGAGTACATGTAGTTACTGTGCGTATAGTCTACTAGTCTACAACCCTCCAAGCCTCTATTTAGTTAGCTAGAGCAGAGGTTTTCACAGTCTTGACTCCGATAACTCGGGGATGTAAACGGGAAGTATAATGTTTTCATGAAGTCACTTATTTAGCTCTTGGCTACAACTCGAGTCCCATTTTTTTTATATAACCTATATTTGTATACATTTAGCTAAATTAGCACCATTAAAAGTATGTTGAATTAGTTATTAGCAGTTCATGCAATATGTACCCGTGGATGTACAGACAATGACCTCTGTATACTAAAGAAAAAAATGATTATTTGGCAAGTACTGGAGTTACTTTTGTAATGATTTCTAAGCAGATATATGTGGACGTTTATTTGCAATGGACGTTGGAGATCACGTCCTCGGCACGTGGTCGTCGCTCTGAATCTTGAAACATGAATCATGCATGTCTTCAGATTTGACTGGCATCTTCAGCACCATGTACCGAAGCCAAATCTAACTGGCCGTTTTCCTTTCCTGCTTGTTCTAGTGAAGAAGAAAATCTGTCCACCCCCCCCCCCCCAGCTGAACTACTGCAGGGACCATCATTCAAAACAGTGGTTTTCTTCTTGGACACAACCATCCCAGATGTGGTGAGGGTCCTGTAGGAACGATGCAGTGCACTAGATACGAGTTCCGGTGGAGACATCACCCTCCTTGAAACCCACAAGGAAACCAATCGCTCTCGTGTGGTAAGAGTCTATTTGCTTTCACACAGTCAAAGCCAAGAAAACAGCTTCACTCATTTCCTTTGCTGCACTGATTTCCTTCTCTTGATAAAAATCAGTTAGGACTCAGGAGGGGTACGCAGTAAATTCCCAGCTGACAAGTCAATTCCCTAGTTTTGGTCGGGGGAAAGAATTCTCACAAAATGACTATTTTAGTTCTGGAGCTCCTGATCATATTATTCCTCTGACCACTTTAAGGACTTCTCATTTGTTTTGGCTTAAATGTTTTTGGCATTTGAGTTTTGTCCCAAAAAAAAAGACAACACATTCTTAAAAGCACACACATTTAAGTTTAATTAATGAAAAAGAGTGGATGTTTGGTAAACATTTTGTCGGTGGCACAACATACATTCAGCGTTATTGGGAGTTTTTCAGTTTAATCCCACCATCAATCCTGTAACAAAAAAACAGACAGAACCCAACCAGGGATATTTCTTAAGTTTTTGCACCAGTTCAATACAACAGAGACATTGTGTCGTTTATAATAACATATATTTATGTATATAGCTCATAAAATGGAAAAATCTGTGTTTCTGGTCATGTGACCAGATAACTGAATTACATCTCAATATAGCACACGTACCACTAAGATGTCTACCAGGAAGTTGAATGCACCAGTCCAGTACAGATCAGTGCAGAGGAAGGAAAGGAGACATGAAAAGGAAGCCACATTCGACTAAAGATGCACGAGGCACACAGCCTAAGAATTACAGTGACTGTTCATCAGTATCCTTTATGAGATCTTCTTTAAATGTTATTGTACACCACTGGGATCACATCAACAGCATGTAAAACAAAGTCAACATGGGTAGCAATAGGAATTAGGAGCTCTGTGTGCGTTGTACCAAGCTGAGATCTGGGTCTGCAGCCATTCACACTATAGAGACTTTTAACATTTAGATCAGTAAAATGTATCAACACAATCCCAATCCGCAGGGAGAGCAATGCCTTAAGCCGTCCTGATGGACTGCCACTTATTGAACAGTATGTGATTTCTATATCTTACATTGGAAACTAAATAACAGCTAAAAGTTACCACTTCATGAATAAGCATAGGTCATATTTATCTATACACATTTATACATTCAGATATGACTGTTGTGTTCACTGTAATTGGCACCATTTCTTCTTTTTTTTGTGTGTGTGGATAGCCAGTGAGAACTGACAGACATTGAAATGTCCAGACCTTTCTCATGTATTATCTGTCAGTAGTAGGCATGTATTGCTTCACACAGTTGCCTATTCAAACAGACCTAGGATGATATACCTTTTTATCATCGTCCACAGAAGCATCTTCATCCTATTTCTTCTGGCTTGACAGCAGCTTATGATCAGTTGAGCTTGACTACTTTAACTCTGTTGAACTAAAAAAAAAAAAGAAGACACCTTTCTATGGCAAATGTCTTTCAAGTTAAAATGATAAGGAATACAACGCAGCACTTCAAAAAAATGAACATGAAAACAATCCTTAGCCTTTTTTAAGTGTGGTATGGTAATTACAGGTTAACTTTGAGGGGGACACTTCTGAATCCCAGCTCTGGCCTCTCCAGCTCCTGCAGCAAATGAGGAATGTCTGAGCCAGAGAGGAGGACAACACTGTCGTAACTTGCTAGTAAGTGATGTTACAAATACCTTACAGATTTTTATGCAATTTTTATTCGCTATTTTACCTTTTTTCATCTTTTTGAATATTTTTGAAAATGTTGAAAGTCAGGAACACTTGTGCCTTCCACTTTCTACAGGTATACATACGCCTTTTAGATAAAATAAATAAAAACAAGCACAGACTCTCAGGAATTAGATGTAATATTCACATGGAAGACAACATATACAATATTAAACATATTTCTAGACCAATACTGCCTCCTGTACAACAAAGCCAACCAGCTGCTGTATTTTTGGCCAATTAACGTAATTAATTACCTTGTTGGCACAAGTGAGATCAACAAATAAAAACACGTAGGGAACCAACTGAATGCCTTTCCACCAGTCCCAAAGCTTCCAGAAACAGACTTACTCTTTAACATAGAAAAATACTATACCAAAATGAAATACAAATATATATATTAGAATCTGTTAGGCATTTCTATATAAAGGGTTGTTGGGGAGGGTTTGGGGGTGGGGCTAAAGGAGTTAGGTTACATCATGAGACAAAATATAACAAAAATAAAAACAAATCAAAAAGAGAAATTAGAGCAAAATGAAAATCAGATGATTCTGCAACCTTTTCTTTTGTAATAACATTTATAATGATATTAAGAAGCTCTACATTTTTGTTGGCAAACTCTTCTCAACACATGCAACAGTTTGCACACGTTTAATACTGCAGGCATCAAGAGGAGCGGGGATAAACAGGCTCCTGCTCAAAGAGGGTGGGGTTATGCAAATCATCCTAACCCTGAGGCAATGCTGGGGACTGATGGCCACTGGGCACTGCCAGCGCCAGGTTGGTTTGCTGTATGAACATGATTGTTGCACCACACAAGCCCTCACACCTTTACTTTTAAGTGTTAAAGACTGCGTGTAAATGTATGTACGCCATGCATGTGTGATGATGTACGTCAGAGGGGTGTATGACTGTCGTGTTCAGTGCTGCTAGTCAGTGCAGTCTGTATTTTTTTGGAGTTCCTATGTTACGGTACCTCACAGCAAACAGCTGTGATGCGAAGCCACAACATCCACACTGGATTATGTGCCACTCTCAACCCTACCTTCTCTTTGTTCACTTCTACATGTGCGTGTGGATGGATGAGTGCATCCTGGCAGAGAAATTGCTACGCCTAACCAATGTCAACTTTAACTCAACCCAAACCATATCCAGCCCAGTCCAGGTAACCCAGCCAAGCTCAACTCAAGATAGCTTTGCCAAGTCAAACTTTCCAGCTCTCCTCTCATCCCTCTGGTTCTCTCTTTGTCCTTGTCTTCGGCCATTCTTAGCCAGGCTGGACGCCACTGTCCTCACGGCCTCCACGGAGTAAAGATGGCAGATGGTGGCTAGGCTGTCGGAGGCCTCACAAATGGATGGGGAATTCACACTGCGTAATTTGGGTTGGAGGAATGGCTCGCTCTGAATGCAACACCTTTTGAAATCTCTAGACCCCGTGGAACAATGTTGCAGGTACAATGGTTTTGTTGCTCGTGATGTTGGTTTCTCTGTGTTGCTGTAGGTCACACACCCTTGAAAGGGGAGGAGATGTCCTATTTTACAAACATTGTTGTCCATAATATATAGATAGAGGTTTTATATATATTCTTTATACTGTCTCTTTCTTTCCCTCCCTCGCTATCCTCCAGTCCTCTCTTCCTTCTTTCCTTCTTTCTTTCTTCTGCTCAGCGGTAGCGGCAGGAAGTGCGAGTGGGTGGTGCTACATGCAGCCCATGCAGCCGCACTTGATGGTCTTTTCCACTTCCTCACTGAAGGAGGTTCCATCGCTGCATTCAAAGGTGTATTTCCGACGTTTCATCCGCTGGCTGGCGCAGCAGGCCCCCGCCTCGCAAACTCCAGTGCACTCCACCCAAGAGACCATGCGTGTCGTCTGGCAGATGGAGTAGCCTCTCTGTACCTGGTAGAAGTCTCGGACAGGCTCCCCTCGACACTCAGACTCTGGAAAACAGGAACATAGACGTTATTTAATCATATAACCTTTTTTTGAAGTTTTTTTTTTTTTTTTTTAAGGATTACAGCCGACACATCAAACTAACCTGCATCACAAAGTTCCCCAGTGTAGCCATTTTCACAGTGACAGTAGGCATCGCCTGTGTCAGAGATCTGGCAGCGACCATGTTTGCAGGACAGGCGGTGGCAGGGGTTGAACAGCTCCCCCTGTTGGTTACACAGGGCACCGCGGTAACCCTCCACACACTCGCAGCGGTACGACTGAGTGTCCAGTGGGATGCATTTTCCATGGACGCACCTGGTGACAGACAGTCATGGAGATAAAATTCCCTGCTCAGTAAATAAATCAATACAGGTGATGAGCAGACTCATGGATGTGCCACATTGAAAAAGGTTCCCAATTGTTACCACTCATTTACTGTGCTTGATATTGTACTTTCTACTCCACTATATTTAGCAGACAAATATAGTTACTAGTTACTTTTCAGGTTATTTTACATTTAAAAAAGAGCTTTTAAAATACAGTACGTTGCCAAAGAAACTTTTTGCACCTTTACAAAAAAGCAGTGTGTACTTTTACTTGTAATACACTATCTTCATATTTTGTTGTTGTATTGGCAATTTTACATAAGTAAAGAATTTGAGTCTATCTGTGTATGGGAAGATCTTAAATTCTATCCCATTTGCTAACATACTTGCTGCCCTGGCAGGGGTTGGTAGCAGGCTGGTCACAGTGCGGCCCGCCCCAACCTGGCTGGCAGTGGCAGACTGGTCCCTGGGCCCCATCAGGCTGGCAGATGCCATGTACACAATAGATCTTCTTGCAGGGCTCGCAGCCCGGTACCACGCCGGGCTTCATCTGGGTCTTGGTGAAGTCCTGGAGCTCGTTGTTGATGTACAGGTTCTGGATACAGCCATGGAAACTGGAACCGTTCTGGATCTGCCAGAGACGGAAAGCTCCCGAGTGTACATCCACTGGCATGCCTGGAGGAGGAGAAAGAAAAGAGATGATGCTTACAGGCGTCAAGACGTGCATACTGGATCACAGACAGACAACTAACACAGGGCTGGTATGAGTGTAATGGAGGAAGGCATTTTCAAACATCTGTCCCTACAGTGCTAATACAACTTGTCAAATGAATATATGCAACTCTTTTCAAATTTGATGTTGCATGATGCATTTGCACCATAAGACACATCATCCTTGAAACAGAGGACAGCAAAAGGAGGTCTGGGAAAATATCTCCTGCAGTGTTGTAGGGACAGCACTGACACAAACTACACGCATTTTGGGCCACTCCTGAAGCAAAGAGTCATGTCTTACAAATGTAAGAAAGGTGTTTTTTTTTTTTTATATAAAAAATGTTTGAATTTTGAATGTCAAATTTTGAGAATGTCAAGAGTGGTAAAATCACATATGGCAAATAAATGTGGTTACATTTTATGCAAACGAATCCATGCAAATACAAAATGTAAAGACTGTGTCTGGTAGTTCTTATGGTAATCACTAGAGGGCACCCTTATACACTGAAAAATATGTGCTGTAAAGACAATAGATCTTTTGAACTATAAATGGTGTACTGTATGTTCACTGTAGGTTATGATGTGTCATTTTTGAGACGTGTTTTATCTGGGAGAGTAAAATGGGTTTTTGGTTAATTACAAATGTGTGCATATGGCGTACGGGGAGGTCCATGCATATTTTTGTATTGTGAATTAAAGTGTGGCCCCTAGCAAACACAGTCATGACTAAAGGTGGGGATGGTTTGGGTGGAGGTAGGACGGGGTTGAAGGGTTGCATGGTTGAGGGGAGGGGTTGGTTGCGGTGGTGACAAAGCGAGGGGGAGGGGTGGTGATTGACAGTAGTGTAGTAGTTAAGAGTGCCTGCAGAGGAGGGAGGTGTGTTCTGGAGAGGGCCCCTACCCCCCACGTATAATGGAGCCTCCCCATTGAGGGGCCGCACTGCCCCAAAGCTGTCCATTGTGGTAGGGAGACCCCCGTCAATGGACAGGTTCACCATCTGGTCAAAGGTCACCAACTCCACTGTGTGGAACTGGCCATCATTGATGGTCTCAGTACTGGCAAAGGAAAACAGAAATTGGACACAACATATAAAAACATAAATTCCACCTTTTCATCAGAAATTAGCTAATAGTGATCGAAAGTTCAGCTTTACAAAGGGTACATGGCACCTTACCTGTAGATGGCATGTCCTGGCTGGCTGCCAGGGTCATAGCTGACCTTGACATGACCTTGGTAGAGCTCCACTGCAATATGATCATTGTCTCCATTGTATAGCAGGATACCATTATCCTCAGCTGTTGACACCTACAGGGAGAACATTTTTGCATTGGGTGTTTGAATTATTTAGCATTCAGAAAGGCAGCGTCAACGCGGAAATCCTGTAAATGTTCACACATTAACACGCTGTGAATACCTGCAGGGTGATGTTAGCTTGAGGCCAGTTCTTGAGGTCGGAGAGCAGTAAGTAGGAGTCTCTGTCCACAAAGTTGACGCTGACCAGCTTCTCACAGCGTGGCCCCCCAAACTCTGGAGGACACTGGCAGAGGGCACGCCCACCTCGTGCCACACATGGGGCGTTGTTCTGGCAGTCTGCCAGCTCACACAGGGACAGTGGAGATGGGGGAATCTCACACAACTGACCACTGTAGAGCGAAGGAGAGGGATTAATTGTCTTTGTCTCTCTCTCTGTATGTGGAGACTGTATCTCCGAGAAGTGGTGCTGCGCAGTCTGGATGAACACGGGTCACGTCGAGTGGACGCGGACCGCTTGCTGCTACTACTGTTGTTATTAGTGTAGCTGCTGTTGCTTTGCATATTCTGTATGTGGAATTGTACTGTGTTACTGTGTGTTCTCTTTCATCCTGCTCTCACTTTACCCCGCCCCCCCTCTATCTTCTTTTTTTTCTCTCTCTACCCAACCGGTCGAGGCAGATTACCGCCCACCAAGAGCCTGGTTCTGCCTGAGGTTTCTGCCTGTTAAAAGGCGGTTTTTCCTTGCCACTGTCGCCTAGCGCTTGCTCTTGGTGGAATTGTTGGGTCTGTACATATAGAGTTGGCTTGGACTTGCGCTATATTAATAAGTGCTATGAGATAACTCTGTTATGATATAGCGCTATATAAATAAAATTGAATTGAATTAATTGGGAAGGATGATGTTAGTAAAGCAGAGGAAGCTAAATAGTCAAAATAAAGCCTGTTAGCATGCTAAATGTTCTTCTCACCTGTATCCTCCAGAGCAGATGCAGGAGTATCCATTTAGCTCATCCACACACTGAGCTCCATTCTGACAGCGATGCTCCTGACAGTCATTATAATCTAAACTGCAGTCATCACCAACATAACCAGGAGAGCACATACACCTGCAATACACAAACACAATACTGGGATTAAGCTGAGCACGGAGAAAGCTGCCTCCTAGTCTCTATGAAGCATCTATTTTTAATATGTATAATAAGCATCATCATTGCTTGCTGTATCTGGTGCTGCTTACAGTAAACACTTACTTGGGTCCAGCAGAGGTGATGAGGCAGGTAGACTGATGTTGGCAGGGGCTCCGTCCTGGGGCACACACATCCTCCATTTCTTCGCACATCTCCCCTAGACAGAAATAAGTATTTTTTTAAAAGTATTAGCCACTGTACAACACAGAGCAGGAACCATCCTACAAAAACAGCAAAACAAGAAAGTCACACAGGAATGTATTATTATCGCATCAATTACATTTTTTTTTTTTAAATCCAAGATAAATAACCTTGCCAAGCTCTATTTGCCTTACAAAAAGTGCTGGCTGATGACGGACACAGCTGCAGCTAAGCAGAGATGACCACTAGATGGCAGCATTGGATTACAACCGGGAGTCAGGCAGTAAAAATTTAAGACACAGCTGCCGCTAAGCAGAGACAGCCATGACAGCAGGGACAGAGCATGGTCCACTAGATGGCGGCATTGGATTACAAACGGGAGTAAAGCAGGTAAAAATGAAAGAATTCTTGCTGGATATGGTTGTGACGGTCTTCACGGTCCGGTCATACTTTTAAGAAGTAAAAAAAGTGGGCAAAGAGGATAGGAAAGGATACATTGAAAGTACTTTTAAGGATACCTTGAGATACCTTGAAAGTGCTTGAAAGGATACATTGCAACAATTACTTTGCTGCATGATTCAGACCAGAGACACCAACACATTGTTGTCACATTAACTTTCCATGAATCTGCTGATCCTTGAAGAGTGAACCTGCTTCCAGCTGAATTAATGTGCACATTTTAAAAAGGTGCAGATTACAAGCTGTAGCCTGGTGTGTTGACTCAGTGGAGCTGACAGTGAGCAGCAGGAGAGGCTGCTGTAACTTCATGCTGACAGTCTGTTCTACGGACACTAGATGGAGCCATTTCCACATGAATACACACTATCCAGTGTCCTCAGAAGTGCTGCAAAATGTCGAGGTGTGACGAGACTTTAACGAGCTTTAACATATTTTTATTTATTATAACACTTATTGACGCTGCACTTTCAATGACAGCTGGCAAAAACTCAATCCACTGATGAAGGTCATCAAAAGGTAGCTGAAAGCTCCAGAAGGCATCTGACAAGTTAAGAGTATTTTGTTTTTTATTGCAGAGGTTTAAGAAGCTTTAATAATGTGTTCATTTGTGCAATCATTTAATGTGACTGCAGCTGTTTCACAGTGATCGTCCGTTAACTCGTCATACAGCTGAGGATGCAAAAATATCTTTAAAATCTTTAAAATTACAATATCGTGTTCAAATGATAACTGCAGTATCATGAAGTGGTCAAAAATGTTCACATAGGCATTTAAAGCTGCACTAATCAATATTTTCTGTGAACATCAGAGTGAACAGCAGTGATTTACAGGTACATTAACTGCATAACTGTGCTTGTTATGTTTTGTCATTAGCAGTTTAGCTTCTTCAAATGAAACAGGGTCAAAGTCAAAACAGTTCAGAGCGAGTGCACACACACTCACACACACTCACACACACTCACACACACTCACACACACTCACACACACACACACACACTCACACACACTCACA